>VOIH02000024.1:0-22500 GCA_007844105.2 Rhamnella rubrinervis
GATGCCCACACCCGATTCCCATGCCATGGCACGGCGTGGTGGGGGTGTGTGGCAGCCAATAAGACGAAAGAGAGGTGGGGTGCTAGTAATCCTGCGGACTTGTTGAAAACCTTCAAGCCGTGCGGCCTTGGTTGCTTGTTTAGACCCTCGGAGCAACTAAGTAAGCCTCTTTGCCAACACAAGAAGAAAGCTAAGCAACAGAAGAACTTAGAGAGAAAGTCTGACTAGAGAGAGGATGAGAAAATAAGAATGTATTACTCAATACTTGGGTGGTTTGGCCAATGAAGCCTCCCCTATTTATAGTATTACAACAAGCGATCCAAGCGGCTATAATACATTTGATCCTACGGTGGAGATTGAGTTTCTAGAATCCTCCACCAAGTGCTATACAACTAAGTGACAACTAAGCAAGCACTAGGGTTTTCTAGAAGGTTCTACACAAGTCAGAGAACTCACGTGCTTCTTGCCTAAGTGTACGAAAATGCCCTCAAAGTGTTTGGTGAGATGCTGGGGCATGACATTCCTCCCCACCTATGCGGTCGGCGTCCGCGTTGACTGCTGATGGGCGCTTGATGTGGTCTTGAATTGCCATAGTGCTACGCCCGAGTTCCCAACTTCGCTTCACTTCGGATAGTCCCTTCCATTTCACTAAGTACTCATGACTCGGATGATTGTCCCTTCCGCGTACCACTCGTTAGAGCCATGGCGTTTTCGACCTCCCGTAAAGCACTTGTGATGCCCGTAGGTGCTCTCTCGGACTTCCTTCTTGAAGGGTCTTCCTGCGTCTTCATGATATGGCTTCTGGCGACTTACATGGAAGACCGGTGTAGCCTAAGTGTGGATGGCAACTCCACCTTGTATGCTACCCTCCCTACTTTCTTGATGATGGAAATGGCCCTCATAGCGTCTAACAAGTCCATTGTGCGTGGGCGAGTAGACTTGTGTTGGGAAGGTAGAATCTTGATAAACACAAGGTCTCAATTTGGTATTCCACATGTAGCCCGTCTTGTGTCCGCCCTTCTTCATTTTCTTAGTTGCCTTGTGAAGGTAGGACCTGGAAGTCCACTTGCTTAGTGCCAATTTTGCAACCTTGAGCGGATGGACTCCTCCCTTTGTAGCTTGTAACAAGTGTATGAGGGTCGATGGTTGTTGCCAGGTGGCTAGCTCGAGCGGGCTCCTATTGGTGGACTTCGCTCCTTTGTAAGTTGTAGGAAAAATTGGGCCACGTCTAGTAACTTTGCCCAATCATGTTGGTTGGCACTCACAAAATGCCTCAAGTAAAGCTCCAACAGCGCGTGCTTCGTTCCGTTTGCCCGTGGTTTGAGGATGGAAGCTTGTAGAGAATGTAGATCCGAGCCCATGAGTTTGAACAACTCCGTCCAAAACCTCGGTGAATGTGGATCTCGATCACTAATGATGGATTGTGGTAACCCCCAATACTTTACCACATTCTTGAAGAATAGTCTTGCTTGGTATCATGTGGAACTTGCCTTTGAGTGCGGCTATGAAGGTGGCATACTTGGAGAATCTGTCAACCACCGATGATAGTGCCACAATTTGGGTTGGGCAAGCCTACAATGAAGTCCATGCTTATGCTTTCCCGGATGCCGGGTGTAGGTAGTGGTTCAAAGACCAGTGAGGACTTTGTTGTTCAACCTTGTCTTGTTGGCACACAAGACAAGTCTTCAATATAAGCTCCACTTAGTCTCGCATTTGTGGCCAATAGTAAGTTGTCTCTAATAAGGCTCGTGCGCCTTTGCCCCGGATGCCCGCCCATTTAGTGTCATGGCATTCCTTAATCAAGTTCCTCCTCAAGTTGCTCCACCTTGGCGCGTGAACCGTCGACCACTTTGTGTAGAGTAACCTTTCCTCCATCAAAACCGCAGTGCTTGCCCTCGTGGCAAGTTGTTGGAATTGTTTGGCCACAACATCATGCTCCATGCCCTCCTTGATTAAGTCAGACAATTCTCCTTGGAGCTTGCTTGCTCGGCCTAGCTTCGGCCTTCCTACTTAAAGGAAGCAGCTACATTAGCCGTGCGGGCTTGTACTTTCGAGCACATAGTCGAATTCGGCTAGGAAATCTTGCCAGCGAGCTTGCTTGGGACTAAGCTTCTTTTGTGTTTGGAAATAGCTTCGTTGCCACATTGTCCGTCTTCACCAGAGCTTAGACCCAAGCAAGTAGTGTCTCAAGTCATAAACAATGAATAATGGCGGTCATCTCCTTTTCTTGGACCGTGTATCTCCTCTACGGTATCATTAAGCTTGTGACTCTCATAGGCAAGGGGATGCTTGTCTTGCATCGATCGCCTCCTAAGGCAAAATCGAAGCATGGGTATGTACCTCGAATGGCTTGGAGCAATGGGTAATGCAAGACCGGCTCTTTCATGATGGCTCCTTTAAGTCTTCAAAGGCTTGTTGGCATTGAATGGACCATTCCATGACTTGTCTTTCTTCAATAAATCGGTGAGTGGGCTATGGCGGAATAGCCCATAAACCGCCTATAATAATTAACAAGACCGAGAAAGATGAAGCTCACTCACCTTACTTGGAGGTTCCCACTCTTGAATGGCTTTAATTTTGGCAATATCCATGTATAACTTGCCATCCTTAATTTTGTGGCGAGGAAATGTACTTCATAAACTTGCAAAGGTGCACTTCTCTTTCTTCCGCATTATAACTCATTCTCCTTTAGCACATTGAATACAATTAAGTAGGTGTTTGATGTGTTCCTCAAGAGTGTTGCTATAGATGGCGATGTCGGTCAAGTACACCACCACAAATTGATCCAAGTAAGGATGGAAGATCTTGTTCATGAGTGTGCAAAGCGTTGCGGTGCATTAGTAAGGCCAAAGGGCATAACAAGAAATTCATATGCTCCATACCGTGTCACGCATGTAGTCTTTGGCTCATCTCCTTCCGCTATCCTCACTTGGTAGTAGCCCGACCTCAAGTCAAGTTTAGTGAAGTACTTCGCCCCTCCAAGTTGATCAAACAAATGGCTATCAGCGGTATAGGGTACCTATTTTTGATAGTGACTTTGTTGGAGTGCCTATAGTCGATGCATAGCCTCAGCGATCCATCATGCTTCCGTTGAAATAGGGAGGTGCTCCATAGGGTGCTTTTGATGGTTGGATGAATCCGGCCTCCAAAGCTCTTTTAGTTGCCTTCTTAATTCCTAATTGGTGGAGACATGCGATGGTGCCTTCTTGGGTGGTTTGGCACCAACTTCTAACTCAATTTGATGATCCACCTCTCTCCTTGGTGGAAGTTTCTTCGGTAGCTCGGGTGGCATGACACCTTTGAACTCTTGAAGCACTTGACAAACTTCCCTTGGTGGTTCATCGATAGTGACTCCCTCTTCTTCTCCGTGTTGTGGTGAGGAATGTGACCTCTCCCTTCTTTATCCCTTTCTTGAGTTGCATGGCGGAGATGTTTGGAAGTGCTTGGTGTGTGCGTTGCGGGAACCATGCAAGGTCCTCCCTCCAAGATGCAAGCGGTGTTCTATGAGAGCGGGACTACGTTGAATTGCCTTAAAATTCCATGCCAAGCACAATATTAAAGTCATCCATGGGAGCAATAGAAAAGTTTACATTACCTGCCATGTACCAAGGTGTAGCTCCACATCCGCGAGCGTGCCATCAGTGGCTTTGCCTCGGCATTTCTGGGTTTTAACCACCTTGCCGCTTCTCGAGCTTTAGGCCAAGTCTCATGGCCTCCTCCCTCTTGATGAAGTTGTGTGATGCGGTGTCTACCATGACTTGGGCATCCTTGCCATTGTCGATGCCGCGCATGGGGAGTTGTCTTTAACATTGTGTGCGGGAACGGGACTTGCTTTCAAGGAATTGAGGAGTTGTATGCAACCCATTTGTGATGATTCGGGTTCCTCCCTTTCTTCGAGCATGGCGCTAAGAGCTTTTCGCTTCGGGCACTCTCTTGCCCAATGTGGACCATCCTGAAGGGAAGCAATTGTTTCTTGGTTTTGCCTCCTTGTTATTTCCTCTCTTCCAATCTTGGTTTTGTGGAGGCCTCCTCGAATTGTCTTTGCCTTGTGGAGCCTTATGGAACTTGGCTCCTCCAATATTAGCAACGTTAGCTTTAGGCTTTGAGTTTGAGGACTCACCTTATATTCCATGAGTGTCTCGTGGTGGTGAGGCGGTAGAAACATCTTGCACTCTCGGCGTTGGAGTTCAACATATACCCATGATTGTAGCCATCCATGAAGTTGAAGAGAAGATCCTCGGTCATGTTAGGAATTTGAAGCATCAAGCGGAAAATTCCTCCCGTACTCACGAGCGGACCCGGTGTGCTTGATTCCTTCATCTTCTTTCTAGCATCGTGAATGGCATTCTCGGGTAAAATTGCCTCTTCAACTCGTTTTAGATCTTCCCGGAGTTGATGATGCAGTACCCTTCTTCATTTCTTCATGCTTTCTCACGCCACCACGTAGCACCAAGATTAGTAAAGTAAAGGCGGTAGTTACCTTTTGCTTCTCATCTTGCATGTTGATCCGCCAGTATTGTTCCATATGCCATATGAAGTTCTCCAATTCCTTTCGTCGTTATTGCAGCTAAACTCCTTGGGTTTGGGAACATCCACCGTGGAGCATGTTGAGTGGTGATAGCACCACTAGTTGCAGCCAGCTTACATAATGCCGATCCGCGGGTCTCCTCCAAACCGTGCTTAAGCTCATCCATTTGAGCTTGCATGAGTGAAAGTGTTTCAAACACGTTGCTTGAAAGCGGCATTCTCTTGGCGCCCGCGTCTCACGATTGGCCTGCGTGGCCGCTTGCAAGTAAGCCATGAAGCTCCCGGCAGTGCGTCCACCGACCACCGAGTTCCTCCAGCTCCGACCACGATCCAACCTTTCCATCCGTGTGACGGCTACTTCCACCTTGGCCACCGTGGCCTCCATGCTAGCAAAGGCGACTTCGAGATTTGAGCAGCCCTGCGTGCTGTCGCAGGATTGTGGGTTCAGCCTCCCTTCCCTCATCTCTTCTCCAATGACAACCTCGGATGAAGACATGCTTTCTCCTCGCGAACCTAGCTCACGATAGCTATCCGCGGACTTGTTGAAAACCTTCAAGCCGTGCGGCCTTGGTTGCTTGTTTCGGGAAGCAACTAAGTAAGCCTCTTTATATGAAAAGGCTAAGAAAGAAAGAACTTAGAGAGAAAGTCAGTAGAGAATGAGAAAATAAGAATGTATTACTCAATGCTTGGGTGGTTTGGCCAATGAAGCCTCCCCATTTATAGTATTACAACAAGCGATCCAGCGGCTATAATACATTTGATCCTCTGATTGGAGATTGAGTTTCTAGAATCCTCCACCAAGTGCTATACAACTAAAGTGACTAAGGCAAGCAGGGGTTTTCTAGAAGGTTCTACACAAGTCTAGAGAACTCCACGTGCTTCTTTACTAAATTATTACCGAAAATGCCAGAAGTGTTTGGTGAGATGCTAGGGCATGACACTAGGCCGGGCAACTCACCCCCACTTAAGAGCTTAGTGCTTGATTGGCCTTGTAGCCGAGAAAACATCCATTCTTGGCGAGGAGACATAGGGCCTTTTTGAAGAAATACATGGAATTTTGATGAAATTTTTTGCATGCATGCTTAGAATAATGTATTCTAGGTTGTGTAAAAATTTCATAATTTTTTGGAGATCTGAAAATATTTTTTATTTTTTATTTGCAAAATGTATAAAATTTAAAAATTAAAAAATGCATGGGAAGTTGGTTTTTCTTGTTGGAATGCTCTTACATGTGTAACATGATTTTTAGAAAGCTTATTGTGCGAGGGTAAAATGTGTTTGGCTCGGTCAAGTTGATACATGTGTGCTTGCGGTGGCTGCGGTGGCATCGTGGGGGGTGCCAGAGGCACATGTGCAGCCATGTGCATGGGAAGTTAGTTTTGATTGTTGGGAATGCTCTTATATGCCAAGAGTGGTATTTGGGGCCTTGTGTGCGGGCAAAATGTGTTGTATGGACAAGTTGGCAGCGTGGGCATGCGGTTGCACTTTCGTGGGCAGGTGGGGGGGGCCGTGGCACATGTTCAACCAAGTGCATGGGAAGTTGATTTTGATTGTTGGGAATGCTCTCATATGCAAAATTGATTTTGGGGAGCCTTATTGTCTTGAGGGCCCAAATGTGTTTTAGCGCGGACAAGTTGGGGCAGCATGTGCATGCGGTGGCACTTCGTGGAGCCTTTGTGGGGGGCCGTGGCATGTTCAACCAAGTGCATGGGGAGTTGGTTTTGATTGTTGGGAATGCTCTCCTATGCCAAAGTGATATTTGGGAGCCTTATTGTGCGGGGTAAAATGTGTTTGCGGACAAGTTGGAGCATGGGCATGTGGAGGTGGTTTCGGGCTTAGTGGGGGGCTGTGGCACATGTTCAACAGTGCATGGGAAGTTAATTTTGATTGTTGGGAATGCTCTCATATGCAAAAGTGATAGTTGGGAGCCTTATTGTGCGGAGCCAAAATGTGTTTGGCGGACAAGTTTGAACAGCGTTGGCATGTGGGGGCATGCATGGGCTGCCGTGGTGCATGGGCATAGAGTGTGGCGCGGGCATCACGTGAACCTCACATTAGCAAATTTGGTGTTTGAGGAGGAATGCCATGACAGCCAACTAGCAAGCCCAGCGTACGTCGTGGCGTGCCATGAGGTGGCGACCCACGGCCACCGTGGCGCCACCGGCGTGCATGCCCGCCCCGCCACCGAGGCGTGGGGGTGCACAAGGGCTACAAGCCTTGTAGCGTGGCATGCCATGGCGGCACCATGCCCGGTAGCGTTTGTCCGCGGCATGCAATGAAGCCCGCCAGCGTCCCGCCACATGCCACAAGCGCCCAGCCTTGCATGCCAACATGCCACAAGCGCCAGCCTATGCGGCAATAACTACCATAAGCGCCCAGCCCAGCCTTGTAGCGTCAGCGCTTACGCCCATCTGTGTGTACGCAGGGGCAGCGGTGATGCTAATATGTGGCAGCAGGGCTTGTCCCCTTCGATTCCTTAGCCACCCCATGCCCATCTGGCCGATGAAGGCCTGCGCGCGCATGTGAGACTTTGTTACCGCAGGCGGAGGTTGCACACATAGGCACATAGGCACGGGGGCCGAGTCATGCGGGGCTTGCATGAAAAACGAGGGGCGTGGTAAAATTGGCCAAGTGTAGCGTCCTCCCGTCCGTCTGTGACCTGCGTGGGGCCCGGAAGTAAGCGGGGGAGGGAGGGAGGGGCGAATCGAGCGGCAGCGAGGGCTGAATCTCGGTGGATGCGTGGCAGCAAGGCCACTCACGCCACTTAATACCCGTCAGCGTATTTAAAGTAGATGCGCAAAGGATTCTACCGCGCTCGGTAGGAATTGTACTTCAAAGCGGCCGTAGCGGCATCTCGCCCGTCGCGGACTTGACCAACGACCGCGTGCCTTTGGGGTCGAGGACCCTGCTGCAGGTCGGCAAGCGAGCGGCGAGCGCGTCGCGTTCAGCGGATTACGACTTAGAAGCGTTGATCATAATCCGGCGCCGCGGTAACCAGCGCCAGCGGCTTTTCAACCAAAGCGATGACCAATTGTGCGAATCAGCGGTTCCTCTCGTACTAGGTTGAATTACTATTGCGATCTGTCATCGGTAGGGTAAAACTAACTTTGTCTCACGGCGGTCTAAACCCGACTCCGTTCCTATTGGTGGGTGAACAATCCAACACTTGGTGAATTACGCTTCACAATGATAGGAAGGCCGAGCATCGAAGGATCAAAGCAGCGTCGCTATGAGCGGCAGGCTGCCACAAGCCGGTTATCCACAGTGGTAACTTTTACGACACCTCAGCTTCAAATTCCGAAGGTCTAAAGGATCGATAGGCCGCGCTTTCACGGTTACGTATTACGTCTGGAAATCAGAATCAAGCGAGCTTTTACCCTTTTGTTCCCCGCGAGATTTACGTTCTCGTTGAGCTCATCTTAGGACACTGCGTTATCTTTTAGCGGATGTGCGCCCGACCAAACTCCCGCGCGACAATGTCTTCGCGGATCGGCCCGCGGCGTGCCTTTGTTCAAAAGAGGCGATGCCGCCTCCGGTCCGCGGAATAAGTAAAATAGCGTTAAAAGTAGTGGTATTTCACTTTGCGTTTCGGCTCCCACTTATACTACACCTCTCAAGTCATTTCACAAAGTCGGACTAGAGTCAAGCTCAGCGAGGTCTTCTTTCCCGTGATTACGCCAAGCGTTCCGCTTGGTACGTGGTTTTATTTGGATAGTAGAGCGAGGGGCGGTGGGAATCGTTAATCCATTCATGCGGCGTCACTAATTAGATGGCGAGGCATTTGGCTACCTTAAGAGAGTCATAGTTACTCCCGCGTTTACCAGCGCTTGGTTGAATTTCTTCGCTTTGACATTGAGCAGGCGAAATCACATTCGTGAGCATCCGCGGACCATCGCGATGCTTTGTTTTAATTAAGCGGTCGGATTCCCCTTGTCGTACGGTTAAGTATTTGTTCGGCGCGGGAAGGCCGGGCGTTCCGATCCGTCCCGGCCGCAGCGGCGACCAGCTCTCGCGCGGCGGCTTCGGCGATCCGCACGGCCGGCGGGTTGGGGGGACCCGTGCCGACCACCGAGCCAATCCTTTTCAGGTTCTGGATCCATTTTGCCGACTTCCGCACTACATTGTTCCATCGACGGGGCATTCACCTTGGAGACGATGCGGTTATGATGCGGCCAGGCGTGGCGGGCACTTCGGTCCTCCGGATTTTCAAGGGCGCTGCCGGACACCGCAGCGGCGTCGGTGCTCTTCCGGCCAGCTGGACCCTACCTCCGGTGAGCCGTTTCGAGTGGGCGGGCATTAAGCGGAAAGATAACTCTTCCGAGGCCCGGCGTCTCCGGACTCCTAGCGTTGCGTCGGCCTTCCGCGTCCGGTTCGGGGATTTTTACGATTCCCTTTCGAGGCTTCGCGGATCATTGTCGGACGAGTTTCCCATCTCTTAGGATCGACTAACCCATGTGCAAGTGCGTTCACATGGAACCTTTCCCTCTTGACCTTCAAAGTTCTCATTTGAATATTTGCTACTACCACCAAGATCTGCACCACGGCGCTCGCGGGGCTCGCGCCCGGGTTTTCTTGGCGAGCGCGCCCTCACTCATCGGGGGCGGCTCTTGCCACGGCGGCGGGTATAGGTCCGCGGCTTAGCGCCATCCATTTCGGGGCTAGTTGATTGGCGGTGAGTTGTTACACACTCCTTAGCGGTTCGACTTCCATGACCACGTCCTGTTGTCTTAATCGACCAACACCCTTTGTGGGTTCTAGGTTGTAGCGTAGTTGGGCGCGTAACCCGGCTTCGGTTCATCCGCATCGCCGATTACGCTTACCAAAATGGCCCACTTGGAGCTCGATTCCGTAGCGCGGCTCAGCGAAGCAGCAGCGCCGTCCTATTTAAAGTTTGAGAATAGGTGAGGGCATTGCGCCCCGATGCCTCTAATCATTGGCTTTACCGATAGAACTTCGTCTGCGGGCTCCGGCTATCTGAGGAAACGGGAGGAACCAGCTACTAGGCGGTTGATTAGTCTTTCGCCCTATACCCAAGTCAGGGCGAGCGATTTGCCGTCGGTATCGGCTGCGGGCCTCCGAGTTTCCTCGGCCGCCCGCTTCGGGCATAGTTCACCATCTTTGGGGTCGGCGAATAATCTCTCACTCGAACCGCTACCGAGAAGATCAAGGTGGTCGGCGGTGCAACCGCGAGGATCCGCCGGTCGGCTTCCCTTGCGCCTTACGGGTTTACTAGCCCGTTGGCTTCGCTACATGTCGGACTCCTTGGTAGGTGTTTCAAGGCGGGCGAATAGAAACCGGGCGGCGCGCCCAGGGGCCTGAGGTGCGAGCCGCGGCAGCGGTAGCGCCAACCCGCGATCAGCGGCGGCAGCGTCTCCGCGGGCATGACTACAGCCGGGCAGGGCGCCACGCAATCCGCATCGGTCGCGCCCGAGTCGATCGGCGGACCGGCTCTCACCGTTCCACATCCGGCCGAAGCGCCGCCGGCCCCATTCGCTTCCTCCCGACAATTTCAAGCACTCTTTGACTCTCTTTTCAAAGTCCTTTTCATCTTTCCCTCGCGGTACTTGTTTGCTATCGGTCTCGCCCGTATTTAGCCTTGGGCCGAATTTACGCCCGATTGGGCTGCATTCCCAAACAACCCGACTTCGCGAGCGGCCTGCGTGGTGCGGCGAGTCGAACGGCAGGGGCTCTCACCTCTCGAGCCCTTTCCGGGGACTTGGGCGGTCCGCGGCGGGCGCTTCTTGGACTACATTGAGCAGCGGGCTCGATTCTCAACTGACATTCGGTTAGCTCGCCGTTACTAGGGAATCCTTGTAAGTTTCTTTTCCTCCGCTTATTGATATGCTTAAACTTCGGTGGGTAACCCTTGACACAGGAAGTGTATGTGGGCCTTGCGTGTGCGGCGCATTAGAATCTGAACGCGCATTGGCGGCTTCAGCATAGCACAGGGTTGACAACCACCGATTGCGGCGCTTCGTCTCGAGTGCTTCGCATTTGGGCCAACAGCGGGCGCGGCGGGAGGCCAGCATCCGCCCAGCCCAGCCCCGAGGGCGAGGTTTGGAGTGGGGAGCAGCGTTGTGTGGCCCGGCGGGCGTGCCCCGGCCTAGTGGCCGAGGCAACTTGCGTTCAAAGACTTCGATGGTTCCGCGGGATTACGCAATTCACACCAAGTATACGCATTTACTCGTTCTTCGCCGATCACGAGCGAGATATCCGTTGCCGAGTCGTTTTGACATCTGAGAATCTGCCGGCGCCGGGGCGCACCATCTACAGGCGCGGGGCAATGCTGATCGTTCGAGTTCCTTGGCGCGGTTTGCGGGGGTTTCGTTGTCTTGGCGGGGAAAGCGAGCATCGGCCAGGCCGAGTCGCATGCCCGCCCGGGGTTTAGGTTGGCCTCGCCCCGGTTGTATTTTCTGAGTTCCGGGTGGTTAGCATGCGGGGTTTCAACAATGATCCTTCAGCGGGTTCACCTACGGAAACCTTATTCTGACTTCTCCTTCCTCTAAATGATAAGGTTGATGGACTTCTTGTGGCGTCGTGACGTGAACGCCCGCGTCGGCGCAATCCGAACACTTCAGGACCATTCAATCGGTAGGGCGGCGGGGTGTGTACAAAGGCGGGGGCGTAGTCAGCGATGACTTCGCTTACTAGGAATTCCTCGTTGAAGACCAACAATTGCAATGATCTATCCCGTCACGATGAAATTTCAAAGATTACGGGCACATCGGCCAGGCTATAGACTTCGTTGAATACATCGATTGTAGCGTCGCGGAGAACATCTAAGGGCATCACGGACTGTTGTTGCCTCGAACTTCCTTGGCCTAGCGGCCATAGTCCCTCTAAAGCTGGCGCGGAGGGTCACCTCCGCATAGCTAGTTAGCGGTGAGGTCTCGTTAGATTAGCGGAATTAACCGGACAAATCGCTCCACCAACTAAGAGCGGCCATGCACCACCACCCATAGAATCAAGAAGAGCTCCGATCTGTCAATCCTTACTATATGCGGACACGGTAAGTTTCCCGTGTTGAGTCAAATTAAGCGCGGGGCTCCACTCCAGTGGTGCCCTTCCGTCAATTCCTTTAAGTTTCAGCCTTGCGACCATACTCCCCGGAACCCAAGACTTTGATTTCTCATAAGGTCTTGGTGAGTCCTATAAGCAACATCCGCCGATCCACAGTGCGGCATCGTTTATAGTTGAGACTAGGGCGGTATCGATCGTCTTGAGCCCCGACTTTCGTTCTTGATTAATGAAAACATCCTTGGCAAATGCTTTCGCGGTTGTTGCGTCTTTCATAAATCCAAAATTTCACCTCGACTATGAAATCTGAATGCCCCATTGTCACATTAATCATTACTCCGATCCGAAGTAGCGAGAATAGGACGAAATCCTATGATGTTATCCCATGCTAATGTATCCGAGGCGTAGGCTTGCTTTGAGCACTCTAATTTCTTCAAAGTAGCGACCACGGGAGGACCGGTCAATTAAGGCGAGGGGCGCATGCGGTAGAAGGGGCGTGACAGCAGTGCACACGCGGACGGTTGCCCCATCCCGAGGTCCAACTCGAGCTTTTAAGCGCAACAACTTAAATATCGCTATTGGGCTGGAATTACATGGCTGGCGGCACAGGACTTGCCTCAATGGATCCTCGTTAAGGGATTTAGATTGTACTCATTCAATTACGGACTCATAGAGCGGTATTGTTATTTATTGTCACTACCTCCCGGTGTGGGATTGGGTAATTTCTTGGCGCTGCTGCCTTCCTTGGATGTGGTAGCGTTTCTCGGGCTCCTCTCGGGAATCGAACCCTAATTCTCGTCACCCGTCACCACCATAGTAGGCCACTATCCTACCATGAAAGTTGATAGGGCAGAAATTTGAATGATCGCGTCGCCCGCTTAAGATGCGATCCGTCGAGTTATCATGAATCATCGAGCAGCGGCGAGCCAGCGTCGATACTTTATCTAATAAATCGTCCCTTCCGGAGGTGGGGGTTTGTTGCGCGTATTAGCTCTAGAATTACTACGGTTATCAGGAGTAGAAGGTACCATCAAACAAACTATAAGCTGATTTAATGAGCCATTCGCGGTTTCCGCGATGCGAATTAGTTCATACTTACACATGCATGGCTTAATCTTTGAGACAAGCATATGACTCTTGGCGGGATCAACGGGTAGCATTCGCCAGCGATCGCGATGCAGCGTGAGCCAGCGCGGGGTGAAGGGCCCAGCGAGACGCGGCAATCGTGCAAAACTAGCGATAAAGCTATCTTTGGGCGTTGAAGGCCATGAAAGCGCCCGCGTGTTCGCATCGAGGGGCGAGTAGGCACCACGAGGACCGTGGCGGCCACAAAATAATTTTCAATGGCGCTGGGGCGCGTGTGCCACTGGCGTCCTCCGTGCCCTTGCGAGCCACGAGAGAGGAATGGGACACCGTTGGCAACTAATTCCATCACATTAGGTATGCGGCACAAGAACCCAGGCGGCTCGAGAACACAGGTCCCGTAGCAAGCGAGAGGGCGGCGCCAAGCGATTCGATGCGAGAAACCGCAGCAAACACACACAACCATACCACAACTCATACACCATAGCGTACAGCCAAACCCAGCGCCAACCAACGACCCAACCTGCGACAGCGAGGCCGACCAAGCATGCGAGCGAATCAATTGGAGCCAAGCCGGCACGCTAGGCATGGCCTTGCATAGCGACGCGTCAGCGATACCCCACGAGGGCCAAAGATTGAAGGCGCATCCCGCTCAAAGGCAACCACGGTTTTGCGTGTCTAGGCAACAAAAACATGCAGCGAGGCATTGGCAGCGGACTCTAGATTACCCAGTGGTGTGCGGAAACTAAACCTGTCGCTGCGCATTTACGCTAGCGGTGTCTTCGTTTCCCTCCCAGAGCTCTCCGTTCACTATCACCAATGCCAACAGCGGACCAGCCCTATCTGAAGCAAAACCTAGCAGCCAACCCGGCTTCCATTCAATGAGAGGCATCACGGGCATTAGAGCATTAGAGCGGGACATTAAATCGAGGCCACGGAGATGCCACAACCACATAATTCCTAGGTTGCCCAAGAAGCGGGCGAGCTTCAAGCAAAGCCCCGAGTTCACCGGGCCACAGATAGCCCTCGGGCTTAAAATTGAGCATAAATCAACCCAAAGCAACCACGCTGCGTGTCTAGGCAACAAAATCGTACAGCGCTAATACGAAGCAACACCTAGCAGCCAACCGGCGCATCCATTCAATGGGCGGCGCATCGCGAGCATTGCGAGCATTAGAGCGGGGACTTTAAGCCGAGGCCACCATTGATGCCACAACCACGCAATGCTTAGGTTGCCCAAAGCCGGATGAGTTTTCAAAGCCAAGCCCTTAAGCACCCATGTCCCAAGACCCATAGCTAGCTAGGATGCAAATTCATTGCGGTGTCGCGTCCGTGCAGAGGATTTGATTGGGAAGCCGTCTTGAAAGCAATGCATGTCGCAGGCCAAAGACCAACCATAGGGTGCCTCGAAAGTCTCGAGGATAATCCCAACACCGAACAAACAGCGTAGCACCACCGCCTAGCATCCCTCGCTACCCCAAGCACATTGAGACCCACCCAGAACCCAGCACCCATATCGCGGCTTCCCGTGCCATGCTCGGTCGAACATTGCCAACCATCGTAGCATGAGGGATCCCAAACAGCGACTCCCTTTGGGAAAATTCCACGTCGCGGAATTTTTGGAATTCCGGCGGCCACGGTGGCCGGCCGTCGGCGAAGCCGCCGACCGTTGTCGCACCATGGATGCCCACACACCCCATTCCCATGCCGCGCGCGGTGGGGGTGTGTGAAAGCTCAGAAGAGAAGTGGGGTGCCTAGTGTCCGGACTTGTTGAAAACCTTCAAGCCGTGCGGCCTTAGTTGCTTGTTTAGACCACCAAGGAAGCAACTAAGTAAGCCTCTTTGCCAACACGAGAAGAAAGCTAAGCAACAAAGAAAGAACTTAGAGAGAAGTCTGACTAGAGAGAATGAGAAAATAAGAATGTATTACTCAATACTTGGGTGGTTTGGCCAATGAAGCCTCCCCCCTATTTATAGTATTACAACAAGCGATCTAACGGCTATAATACATTTGATCCTACGGTGGAGATTGAGTTTCTAGAATCCTCCACCAAGTGCTATACAACTAAGCGACAACTAAGCAAGCACTAGGGTTTTCTAGAAGGTTCTACACAAGTCTAGAGAACTCCACATGCTTCTTGTCCAAGTGTACCGAAAATGCCCTCAAAGTGTTTGGTGAGATGCTAGGGCATGACATTCTCCCCCACCTATGCCGTCGACGTCCTCGTCGGCAACTGATGGGCTGGCGGATGTGTTCTTCAAATTGCCATAGTGCTACCGAGTTCCCACTTGCTTCACTTTCGGATAGTCCCTTCCATTTCACTAAGTACTCATGACTCGGATGATTGTCCCTTCCACGTACCACTCGTTCGGCCATGACGGTGTCGACCTCCTTGTCATAAGTGCTTGTGATGCCCATAGGTGCTCTCTCGGACTTCCTTCTCGAAGGGTCTTCCTCGTCTTCATGATATGGCTTCAAACGACTTACATGGAAGACCGGGTGGAGCCTAAGTGTAGATGGCAACTCCACCTTGTATGCTACCCTCCTACTTTCTTGATGATGGAAATGGCCCTCATAGCGTCTAACAAGTCCATTGTGTAGTGGGCGAGTAGACTTGTGTTGGGAAGGTAGAATCTTGATAAACACAAGGTCTCCAATTTGGTATTCCACATGTCGCCGCCTTGTGTCCGCCCACTTCTTCATTTTCTTAGTTGCCTTGTGAAGGTAGGACCTGCGCCAAGTCCACTTGTTCGTGCCAATTTTGGCAACCTTGAAGCGGATGGACTCCTCCTTTGTAGCTTGTAACAAGTGTATGAGGAGTCAATGGTTGTTGCCAGTGGCTAGCTTCGAGCGGGCTCTATTGGTGGACTCGCTCCTTTGTAAGTTGTAGGAGAATTGGGCCACATCTAGTAACTTTGCCCAATCATGTTGATTGGCACTCACAAAGTGTCTCAAGTAGAGCTCAACAGCGCGTTAGCTTCGTTCCGTTTGCCCATCGGTTTGAGGATGGCTTCGTAGAAAGTGTAGATCGAACCCATGAGTTTGAACAACTCCGTCCAAAACCTCCCGTGAATCGTGGATCTCGATCACTAATGATGGATTGTGGTAACCCCGATACTTTACCACATTCTTGAAGAATAGTCTTGCGGTATCATCGGTAGAACTTGCCTTTGGTGCGGCTATGAAGGTGGCATACTTGGAGAATCTGTCAACCACCACGATGATAGTACCACACCCTTCGGATTTGGGCAAGCCTACAATGAAGTCCATGCTTATGCTTTCCCACGGACGCGGGTGTAGGTAGTGGTTCCAAAGGCGGCAGGGACTTTGTTGTTCAACCTTGTCTTGTTGGCACACAAGACAAGTCTTCATATAACTCCGCCGTCTACATTTGTGGCCAATAGTAAGTTGTCTCCAATAAGGCTCTAAATGCGCCTTTGCCGGATGCCCGCCCATTTAGTGTCATGGCACTCCTTAATCAAGTTTCTCCTCAAGTTGCTCCACCTTGCGCGTGAACCGTCGACCCTTTGTGTAGAGTAGACCTTCCTCCATCCAAAACCGCTTGGTCTTGCCCTCCGTGGCAAGTTGTTGGAGTTGTTTGGCCACAACATCATGCTTCATGCCCTCCTTGATTAAGTCGAACAGTTCACCTTGGAGCTTGCTTATCGATGCCAACTCGGCCTTCCTACTTAAGGCGTCGGCAACTACATTAGCCGTACCGGGCTTGTACTTTCGAGCACATAGTCGAATCGGCTAGGAAATCTTGCCGCGAGCTTGCTTGGGACTAAGCTTCTTTTGTGTTTGGAAATAGCTTCGTTGCCACATTGTCCGTTTCACCACAAACTTAGACCGAGCAAGTAGTGCCTCAAGTCGCAAGCAATGAATAATGGCGGTCATCTCCTTTTCTTGGACCGTGTATACCTCCTCTCGGTATCATTAAACTGTGACTCTCATAGGCAAGGGATGCTTGTCTTGCATCAATCGCCTCCTAAGGCAAAATCCGAAGCATCGGTATGCACCTCGAATGGCTTGGAGCAATCGAGACAGCCAAGACCGGCTCTTTCATGATGGCACCTTTCAACCTTTGAATGCTTGTTTGCATTGGATGGACCATTCCCATGACTTGTTTTCTTCAATAAATCGGTGAGTGGGGCTATTGCGGAATAGCCCATAATAAACCGCCGATAATAATTAACAAGACGAAAAGATCGAAGCTCACTCACCTTGCTTGGAGGTTCCCATTCTTGAATGGCTTTCACTTTGGCGACATCCATGTATAACTTGCCATCCTTGATTTTGTGGCGAGAAATGTACTTCATTGCTTGCAAGGTGCACTTCTCCTTCTTCCGTATAGCTCATTTTCTTTTAGCACCTTGAATACAATTAAGTAAGTGGTTGAGGTGTCTTCAAGTGTTGCTATAGATGGCGATATCGTCCAAGTACACCACCAATTGATCTAAGTAAGGATGGAAGATCTTGTTCATGAGTGTGCAAAGCGTTGCGGTGCATTAGTAGACCAAAGGGCATGACAAAATTCATAGGCTCCATATCGCGTCCGCATGTAGTCTTGGCTCATCCCCTTTTGCTATCCTTACTTGGTAGTACCCGACCTCAAGTCAAGTTTTGTGAAATATTTTGCTCCTCCAAGTTGATCAAACAAATTGGCTATCAATGGTATAGGATACTTGTTTTTGATGGTGACCTTATTAAGTGCCCTATATAGATGCATAGCCTCAGCGATCCATCATGCTTCCGTTGGAATAGGACCGGGGCTCCATAGGGTGCTTTTGATGGTTGAGCGAACCCGACCTCCAACAGCTCCTTTAGTTGTCTCCTTAGCTCTTCTAGCTCGGGTGGAGACATACGGTATGGTGCCAGCGGGTGGTTTGGCACCAACCTCAATTCAATTTGATGGTCCACCTCTCTCCTTGGTGGAAGTTTCTTTGGTAGTTTGGGTGGCATGACATCCTTGAACTCTTGAAGCACTTGACAAACTTCCCTCGGTGGTTCATCGATGGTGACTTCCCTCTTCTCCTCACGTAGTGTAGTAAAATGTGACCTCTCCCTTCTTTATCCCTTTCTTGAGTTGCATGGCGGAGATGTTTGGAAGTGCTTGGCGTGTGCGTTGCGGGAACCATGCAAGGTCCTCCTCCAAGATGCAAACGGTGTTGTAGCGAGGAAGTGGGACTACGTTGAATTGCCTTAAAAATTCCATGCCAAGCACAATATTAAAGTCATCCATGGGAGCAATAGAAAAGTTTACGTTACCTGCGCCATGTACCAAGGTGTAGCTCCACATCACGGCCAGTGCCATCAAGTGGCTTTGCCTGCGGCATTCACGGATTTTAACCACCCTTGCCCTTCTGAGCTTTAGGCCAAGTCTCATGGCCTCCTCCCTCTTGATGAAGTTGTGTGATGCGCGGTGTCTACCATGACTTGGGCATCCTTGCCATTGTCACGTGCCATGCCCTTACATGGAGTTGTCTTTAACATTGTGTGCGAGAGCGGGACTTGCCTTGAGGAATTGAGGAGTTGTATGCAACCCATTTGTGATGATTGGGTTCCTCCTTTCTTGAGCATGGCACTAAGAGCTTTTAAGCGGGCACTCTCTTGCCCAATGTGGACCATCACAAAGGAAGCAATTGTTTCTTGGTTTTGCCTCCTTGTTATTTCCTCTCTTCCAATCTTGGTTTTGTGGAGGCCTCCTCGAATGTCTTTGCCTTGTGAGCCTTATGGAACTTGGCTCCTCCTATTAGCAACATTAGCTTTAGGCTTTGAGTTTGAGGACTCACCTAAACATATTCCATGAGTGTCTCAGCGGTGGTGAGGCGGTAGAAACATCTTGCACTCCCGGCGTTGGAGTTCAACATATACCCATGATTGTAGCCCATCCATGAAGTTGAAGAAGAAGATCCTCCTCGGTCATGTTAGGAATTTGAAGCATCAAGCGGAAAAATTCCTCCCGCGTACTCCCGAGAGCGGACCCGGTGTGCTTGATTCCTTCATCTTCTTTCTAGCATCGTGAATGGCATTCTCGGGGTAAAATTGCCTCTTCAACTCACGTTTTAGATCTTCCCATGAGTTGATGATGCAAGTACCCTTCTTCATTTCTTCATGCTTTCTCGCCACCACGTAGCACCAAGATTAGTAAAGTAAAGGAGGCGGTAGTTACCTTTTGCTTCTCATCTTGCATGTTGATCCCGAGTATTGTTCCATATGCCATATGAAGTTCTCCAATTCCTTTGCGTCCCTCTTGCAGCTAAACTCCTTGGGTTTGGGAACATCCACCCGTGGAGCATGTTGAGTGGTGATAGCACCACTAGTTGCAGCCAGCTTACATAATGCCCAATCCGCGGGTCTCCTCCAAACCGTGCTTAAGCTCATCCATTTGAGCTTGCATGAGTGAAAGTGTTTCAAGCACCGTTGCTTGAAGCGGCATTCTCTTGGCGCCCGCGTCTCACGATTGGCCTGCGTGACCGCTTTGCAAGTCGCCATGAAGCTCCCCGGCAGTGCGTCCACCACGACCCTCGAGTTCCTCCGCGCTTTGCTCGACGATCAAGCCTTTCCATTCGTCGGCGACAGCTACTTCCACCTTAGCCACCGTGGCCTCCATGCTAGCAAGGCGACTTCGAGATTTGAGCGCCCTGCTGCCTTGGGATTGTGGGTTCAGCCTCCTTCCCATCTCTTCTCCAACGACAACCTCGGATGAAGACATGCTTTCTCCTCACGAACCTAGCTTCGATACCAACTGTCCGCGGACTTGTTGAAAACCTTCAAGCCGTGCGGCCTTAGTTGCTTGTTTAACCCTCGGAAGCAACTAAGTAAGCCTCTTGCCAAAGAAGAAGCTAAGCAACAAAGAAAGAACTTAGAGAGAAAGTCTCACTAGAGAGATGAGAAAATAAGAATGTATTACTCAATACTTGGGTGGTTTGGCCAATGAAGCCTCCCTATTTATAGTATTACAACAAGCGATCTAGCGGCTATAATACATTTGATCCTACGGTGGAGATTGAGTTTCTAGAATCCTCCACCAAGTGCTTTATACAACTAGCGACAACTAAGCAAGCACTAGGGTTTTCTAGAAGGTTCTACACAAGTCTAGAGAACTCCACATGCTTCTTGTCCAAGTGTACCGAAAATGCCCTCAAAGTGTTTGGTGAGATGCTAGGGCATGACACTAGGCAGGCAACTCACCCAAGAGCTTAATTAACCGTTGGCCTTGTGGCGTGAGAAAACATCACATTCTTGAGGAGACATAAGGGCCTTTTTGAAGAAATACATGGAATTTTGATGAAATTTTTGCATGCATGCTTAGAATAATGTATTCTAGGTTGTGTAAAAATTTCATAATTTTTGGAGATGTGAAAATATTTTTTATTTTTTATTTGCAAAATGTATAAAAATTTAAAAAATTAAAAATGCATGGGAAGTTGGTTTTCTTGTTGGGAATGCTCTTACATGTGTAACATGATTTTTAAGCTTATTGTGCGGGGGTAAAATGTGTTTGGCTCGGTCAAGTTGATACATGTGTGCTTGGTGGCGCGGTGGCATCGTGGGGGGTGCCAAGGCACATGTGCAACCATGTGCATGGGAAGTTAGTTTTGATTGTTGGGAATGCTCTTATATGCCAAAAGTGGTATTTGGGAGCCTTATTGTGCGGGGCAAAATGTGTTTAGCGCGGACAAGTTGGAACATGGGCATGCGGTTGCACTTCGTGGAGCAGTGGGGGGGTGGCACATGTTCAACCAAGTGCATGGGAAGTTGATTTTGATTGTTGGGAATGCTCTCATATGCCAAAATTGATTTTTGGGAGCCTTATTGTGCGGGGCAAAATGTGTTTGCACGGACAAGTTGGAGCATGTGCATGCGGTGGCACCGTGGGCAGCGTGGGGGCGTGGCACATGTTCAACCAAGTGCATGGGGAGTTGGTTTTGATTGTTGGGAATGCTCTCATATGCCAAAGTGATATTTGGGAGCCTTATTGTGCGGGGTAAAATGTGTTTGTACGGACAAGTTGGAGCATGGGCATGTGGTGGCACTTCGTGGAGCGCAGTGGGGGCGTGGCACATGTTCAACCAAGTGCATGGGAAGTTAATTTTGATTGTTGGGAATGCTCTCATATGCCAAAGTGATAGTTGGGAGCCTTATTGTGCGGGGCAAAATGTGTTTGCACGGACAAGTTTGAAGCGTTGGCATGTGGGGGCATGCATGGGCTGCCGTGGTGCATGGGCATAGAGTGTAGCACGGGCATGCAGTGAACCTCACATTAGCAAATTTGGTGTTTGAGGAGGAATGCCATGACAGCCAACTAGCAAGCCCGCGCGGCCCGTCGTGGCGTGCCATGAGTGGCAGCCACACCGTGGGCGCCGGGCGTGCATGCCACCCACCACCAGCGGCGTGGGCGTGCACAGGGGCTACAAGCGTCAGCGGCATGCCATGGCGGGCGGCTACCATGGGCGCCCAGCGCGTTTGTCCGCAGCATGCAATGGGCGCCAGCGCGGCGTCAGCGGCATGCCACAGGCGCCCAGTAGCGTCCGGCATGCCACAGGCGCCCAGGCGCACGGCGGCTTGCCATGGCGCCAGCGCAGCGTCGGCTTGCGCCCGTCTGTGTGTGCACAGGGGCAGCGGTGATGCTAATATGTGGCGGCGGGGCTTGTCCCCTGCGATTCCTTAGCCACCCCATGCCCATACAGCGCCAATGAAGGCCGCAGCGCGGCCGAGACTTTGTTACCGCGGCGGAGTTTGCACACATAGGCACATAGGCGGGGCCCAGTCATGCGGGGCTTGCATGAAAAACCGAGGGGCGTGGTAAAATTGGCCAAGTGTAGCGTCCTCCCCGTCCGTCTGTGACCTGCGTGACGGGCCCGGAGTAAGCGGGGAGGGAGGGAGGGGCGAATCGAGGCGGCGGGGCTGAATCTCGGTGGATGCGTGGCAGCAAGGCCACTCTGCCACTACAATACCCGTCAGCGTATTTAAATTAGATGCGCAAAGGATTCTACCGCCGCTTCGGTAGGAATTGTACTTCAAAGCGGCCAGCGGCATCTCCGCCGTCGCGGACTTGACCAACGACCGCGTGCCTTTGGGGTGAGGACCCTGCAGGTCGGCAAGCGGCGGCGAGCGCGCGTCGCTTCTAGATTCGACTTAGAAGCGTTGGTCATAATCCGGTACCGCGGTAACGCCGCGGCTTTTCAACCAAGCGCGATGACCAATTGTGCGAATCAGCGGTTCCTCTGCGTACTAGGTTGAATTACTATTGCGATCTTGTCATCGGTAGGGTAAAACTAACTTTGTCTCACGGCGGTCTAAACCCGACTCCGCGTTCCATTGGTGGGTGAACAATCCAACACTTGGTGAATTACGCTTCACAATGATAGGAAGACATCGAAGGATCAAAAGCAGCGTCGCTATGAGCGGCTTGGCTGCCACAAGCGGTTATCCACTGGTAACTTTTACGACACCTCTAGCTTCAAATTCCGAAGGTCTAAAGGATCGATAGGCCGCGCTTTCCGCGGTTCGTATTACGTCTTGGAAATCGAATCAAGCGAGCTTTTACCCTTTTGTTCCACACGAGATTTACTTCTCGTTGAGCTCATCTTAGGACACTGCGTTATCTTTTAGCGGATGTGCGCCCGACCAAACTCCCACGACAATGTCTTCCGCGGATCGGCCCCGGCGTGCCTTTGTTCCAAAAGAGGCGATGCCCGCCTCCGGTCCGCGGAATAAGTAAAATAGCGTTAAAAGTAGTGGTATTTCACTTTCGCGTTTAGGCTCCCACTTATACTACACCTCTCAAGTCATTTCACAAAGTCGGACTAGAGTCAAGCTCAGCGGGTCTTCTTTCCCGTGATTACGCCAAGCCGTTCCCTTGGCGTG
>VOIH02000024.1:25000-38816 GCA_007844105.2 Rhamnella rubrinervis
CGTTCTTCATCGATCACGAGCCGAGATATCCGTTGCGAGTCGTTTTGACATCTGAGAATCTGACCTTGGCGCCGGGGCCGCGCCATCTCTGGGCGCGGGGCAATGCTGGTCGTTCGAGTTCCTTGGCGCGGTTTCGCGGGGTTTCGTTGTCTTGGCGGGGAAAGCGGCGGCGCGAGGCATCGGCCAGCGAAGCCGAGTCGCATGCCCCGCCGGGGTTTGGGTTGGCCCTCGCCCCGGTTGTATTTCACGGGTTCCGCGGGTGGTTACTGGCGTGCGGGGTTTCAACAATGATCCTTCAGCGGGTTCACCTCACGGAAACCTTATTCGACTTCTCCTTCCTCTAAATGATAAGGTTGATGGACTTCTTGTGGCGTCGCGGACGAACGCCCGCGTCGGCGCAATCCGAACACTTCACGGACCATTCAATCGGTAGGGCGGCGGGCGGTGTGTACAAAGGCGGGGGCGTAGTCAGCGCGTGATGACTTCGCTTACTAGGAATTCCTCGTTGAAGACCAACAATTGCAATGATCTATCCCCATCCGCGATGAAATTTCAAAGATTACGGGCACATCGGCCAAGGCTATAGACTTCGTTGAATACATCGATGTAGCGTCGCGGCCGAGAACATCTAAGGGCATCACGGACACATTGTGCCTCGAACTTCCTTGGCCTAAGCGGCCATAGTCCCTCTAAGAAGCTGGCAGCGGAGGGTCACCTCCGCATAGCTAGTTAGCGGTGAGGTCTCGTTAGTTAGCGGAATTAACGGACAAATCGCTCCACCAACTAAGAGCGGCCATGCACCACCACCCATAGAATCAAGAAAGAGCTCTCTGTCAATCCTTACTATATGCGGACTGGTAAGTTTCCCGTGTTGAGTCAAATTAAGCGCGAGGCTCCACTCTGTGGTGCCCTTCCGTCAATTCCTTTAAGTTTCAGCCTTGCGACCATACTCCCCGGAACCCAAGACTTTGATTTCTCATAAGGTGCGTGAGTCCTATAAGCAACATCGCCGATCCACAGTGCGGCATCGTTTATAGTTGAGACTAGGGCGGTATCGATGCGTCTTGAGCCCCGACTTTCGTTCTTGATTAATGAAAACATCCTTGGCAAATGCTTTTCGATTGTTAGTCTTTCATAAATCCAAAATTTCACCTCGACTATGAAATCTGAATGCCCCATTGTCCTGTTAATCATTACTCCGATCCGAAGGCCAGCGAGAATAGGACGAAATCCTATGATGTTATCCCATGCTAATGTATCCGGGCGTAGGCTTGCTTTGAGCACTCTAATTTCTTCAAAGTACGGCCAGGAGGCGACCGGTCAATTAAGGCCGAGGCGCATGCCCGGTAGAAGGGGCGTGACAGCAGTGCACACCAGCGGACCGGTTGCCCCGTCGAGGTCCAACTCACGAGCTTTTAAGCGCAACAACTTAAATATCGCTATTGGGCTGGAATTACAGCGGCTGGCACGGACTTGCCCTCAATGGATCCTCGTTAAAGGGATTTAGATTGTACTCATTCCAATTACGGACTCATAGAGCGGTATTGTTATTTATTGTCACTACCTCCCGTGTGGGGATTGGGTAATTTCTTGGCGCTGCTGCCTTCCTTGGATGTGGTAGCCGTTTCTCGGGCTCCTCTCGGAATCGAACCTAATTCTCCGTCACCCGTCACCACCATAGTAGGCCACTATCCTACCATGAAAGTTGATAGGGCAGAAATTTGAATGATCGTCGCCCGCACTAAGGCCGTGCGATCCGTCGAGTTATCATGAATCATCGAACAGCGAGCCAGCGTCGACCTTTATCTAATAAATCGTCCCTTCCGGAGGTGGGGTTTGTTGCGCGTATTAGCTCTAGAATTACTACGGTTATCAGAGTAGAAGGTACCATCAAACAAACTATAAGCTGATTTAATGAGCCATTAGCGGTTTCCGATCGAATTAGTTCATACTTACACATGCATGGCTTAATCTTTGAGACAAGCATATGACTCTGGCGGGATCAACCAGGTAGCATTCGCCCAGCGATGCGATGCGGCGTGAGCCAGCGCCTGGGGTGAAGGGCCACAGCAGACGCGGCAATGCGTGCAAAACTAGCGATAAAGCTATCTGGGCGTTGAAAGGCCATGAAAGCCCGCCCGCGTGTTCGCATCAGGGGCGAGTAGGCACCACGAGGACCGTGGCGGCCACAAAATAATTTTCAATGGCGCTGGGGCGCGTGTGCCACTGGCGTCCTCCCGTGCCCTTGCGAGCCGAGAGAGGAATGGGACACCGTTGGCAACTAATTCCATCACATTAGGTATGCAGCACAAGAACCCAAGGCGGCTCGAGACCAAGGTCCCGTAGCAAAGCGAGAGGGAAGCGGCGCCATTCGATGCGAAAGCGCGGAGCACGCAAACACACACAACCATACCACAACTCATACACCATCAGCGTACAGCCAAACCCAGCGCCAACCAACAGCCCACAACCAATGCGACAGCGAGGCCGACCAAGCATGCGAGCGAATCAATTGGAGCCAAGCCCGGCACCGCTAGGCATGGCGCGCATAGCGACGCGTCAGCGATACCCCAGGGCCAAAGATTGAAGGCGCATCCCGCTCAAAGGCAACCACGGTTTTGCGTGTCTAGGCAACAAAAACATGCAGCGCAAGGCATTGGCAGCGGACTCTAGATTACCCAGTGGTGTGCGGAAACTAAACACAATGCGCTGCGCATTTACGCTAGCGGGTGTCTTCGTTCCCTCCCAGAGCTCTCCGTTCACTATCACCAATGCCAACCGCGGACCGCCCTATCTGAAGCAAAACCTAGCAGCCAACCGGCTTCCATTCAATCGAGGCGCATCACGGGCATTGCCGAGCATTAGAACGGGACATTAAATCGAGGCCACCAGGAGATGCCACAACCGCAATTCCTAGGTTGCCCGAGAGGCGGGCGAGCTTCAAAGCAAAGCCCGAGTTCACCGGGCCACGATAGCCTACGGGCTTAAAATTGAGCATAAATCCCAACCCAAAGGCAACCACGCTTTGCGTGTCTAGGCAACAAAATGCGTACAGCGCTAATACGAAGCAACACCTAGCAGCCAACCGGCGCATCCATTCAATGGGCGGCGCATCGCGGGCATTGCCGAGCATTAGAAGCGGGACTTTAAGCGAGGCCACCATTGATGCCACAACCGCAATGCTTAGGTTGCCCAAACACAGATGAGTTTTCAAAGCCAAGCCCAAGCACCCCATGTCCCAAGACCCATCGCTAGCTAGGATGCAAATTCATTGCGGTGTCGCGTCCGTACCGAGGATTTGATTGGGAAGCCGTCTTGAAAGCAATGCATGTCGCGGCCCGGCACAAGACCAACCATAGGGTGCCTCGAAGAATCGAGGATAATCCCCAACACCGAACAAACAGCGTAGCACCACCGCCCAACTAGCATCCCCTGCTACCCCGAGCACATTGAGACCCGACCAGAACCCACACTATATGGCGGGCTTCCCGTGCCATGCTCGGTCGAACATTGCCAACCATCATCATGAGGATCCCAAAACCAGCGACTCCCTTTGGGAAAATTCCACCGTCGCGGAATTTTTGGAATTCCGGCGGCACCGTTGGCGGCGGTCGGCGAGGGCGCCGGCCGTTGTCGCACCATGGATGCCCACACACCCCAATTCCCATGCCATAGCGCGTGGTGGGGGTGTGTGGGCAACTCAGACAGAAGTGGGGTGCCTAGGCGGCAACTCACCCCCTTAAGAGCTTAATTAGTTGGCCTTGGCGTGAGAACATCACATTCTTGAGGAGACATAAGGGCCTTTTTGAAGAAATACATGGAATTTTGATGAAATTTTTGCATGCATGCTTAGAATAATGTATTCTAGGTTGTGTAAAAATTTCATAATTTTTGGAGATGTGAAAATATTTTTTATTTTTTATTTGCAAAATGTATAAAAATTTAAAAAATTAAAAATGCATGGGAAGTTGGTTTTCTTGTTGGGAATGCTCTTACATGTGTAACATGATTTTTAGAAAGCTTATTGTGAGGGTAAAATGTGTTTGGCTCGGTCAAGTTGATACATGTGTGCTTGCGGTGGCACACGGTGGCATCGTGGGGGGGGTGCCAAGGCACATGTGCAACCAAGTGCATGGGAAGTTGGTTTTGATTGTTGGGAATGCTCTTATATGCCAAAAGTGGTATTTGGGAGCCTTATTGTGCGGGGCAAAATGTGTTTGCGCGGACAAGTTGGAGCATGGGCATGCGGTTGCACTTCGTGGAGCAGTGGGGGGCGTGGCACATGTTCAACCAAGTGCATGGGAAGTTGATTTTGATTGTTGGGAATGCTCTCATATGCCAAAATTGATTTTTGGGAGCCTTATTGTCTTGGGGCAAAATGTGTTTGCGCGGACAAGTTGGAGCATGTGCATGCGGTGGCACTTCGTGGAGCGTGGGGGCGTGGCACATGTTCAACCAAGTGCATGGGGAGTTGGTTTTGATTGTTGGGAATGCTCTCATATGCCAAAAGTGATATTTGGGAGCCTTATTGTGAGGGTAAAATGTGTTTGTACGGACAAGTTGGAGCATATGGGCATGTGGTGGCACTTCGTGGAGCACGTGGGGGCTGTGGCACATGTTCAACCAAGTGCATGGGAAGTTAATTTTGATTGTTGGGAATGCTCTCATATGCCAAAGTGATAGTTGGGAGCCTTATTATGCGGGGCAAAATGTGTTTAGCGCGGACAAGTTTGAAACAGCGTTGGCATGTGGGGGCATGCATGGGCACCGTGGTGCATGGGCATAGAGTGTGCACGGGCATCATGAACCTCACATTAGCAAATTTGGTGTTTGAGAGGAATGCCATGACAGCCAACTAGCAAGCCCGCGGCGCGTGCGTGGCGTGCCATGGTGGACCACGCCACGTGGGCCCCGCGTGCATGCCCACACCCACCAGCGGCGTGGGGCGTGCACAGGGCTACAAGCCCGCGTGGGCATGCCATGGGCGCGGCGCGGCCTACCATGGGCGCCCAGCGCGTTTGTCCGCATGCAATGGGCGCCCAGCGCGCAGCGTCCGCGGCATGCCACAGGCGCCAGCCGCGCGTCCAGCGGCATGCCACAGGCGCCCAGCCTGGCAGCGGCTGCCATAAAGCCTTGTAGCGCGTCGGCGGCTGCGCCCGTCTGTGTGTGCGCAGGGGCAGCGGTGATGCTAATATGTGGCAGCGGGGCTTGTCCCCTTGCGATTCCTTAGCCACCCCATGCCCATGCAGCGCCAATGAAGGCCGCAGCGCGCCAGCGGCGAGACTTTGTTACCGCAGGCGGAGTTTGCACACATAGGCACATAGGCGGGGGCCCGAGTCATGCGGGGCTTGCATGAAAAACGAGGGGCGTGGTAAAATTGGCCAAGTGTAGCGTCCTCCCGTCCGTCGTGACCTGCGTGACCGAGGGCCTTGGAGAAGCGGGGAGGGAGGGAGGGGCGAATGAGCGGCGGGCTGAATCTCGGTGGATGCGTGGCAGCAAGGCCACTCTGCCACTACAATACCCGTCAGCGTATTTAAGTTAGATGCGCAAAGGATTCTACCGCCGCTTCGGTAGGAATTGTACTTCAAAGGCCCAGCGGCATCTCCGCCGTCGCGGACTTGACCAACGACCGCGTGCCTTTGGGGTGAGGACCCTACTGCAGGTCGGCAAGCGAGGCGGCGGCGTCGCGTCGCTTCTAGCGGATTACGACTTAGAAGCGTTGGTCATAATCCGGCGCCGCGGTAACCAGCGCCAGCGGCTTTTCAACCAAGCGCGATGACCAATTGTGCGAATCAGCGGTTCCTCTGCGTACTAGGTTGAATTACTATTGCGATCTTGTCATCGGTAGGGTAAAACTAACTTTGTCTCACGGCGGTCTAAACCCGACTCCGTTCCTATTGGTGGGTGAACAATCCAACACTTGGTGAATTACGCTTCACAATGATAGGAAGAGCCGACATGAAGGATCAAAAGCAGCGTCGCTATGAGCGGCTTGGCGCCACAAGCCGGTTATCCACTGTGGTAACTTTTACGACACCTCAGCTTCAAATTCCGAAGGTCTAAAGGATCGATAGGCCGCGCTTTCCGCGGTTCGTATTACGTCTGGAAATCGAGAATCAAGCGAGCTTTTACCCTTTTGTTCCACGAGATTTACGTTCTCGTTGAGCTCATCTTAGGACACTGCGTTATCTTTTAGCGGATGTGCGCCCACCAAACTCCCCGACAATGTCTTCCGCGGATCGGCCGCGGCGTGCCTTTGTTCCAAAAGAGGCGATGCCCGCCTCGGAATAAGTAAAATAGCGTTAAAAGTAGTGGTATTTCACTTTCGCGTTTAGGCTCCCACTTATACTACACCTCTCAAGTCATTTCACAAAGTGGGACTAGAGTCAAGCTCAGCGGGGTCTTCTTTCCCGTGATTACGCCAAGCCCGTTCCCTTGGTGTGGTTTATTTGGATAGTAGGCGAGGGGCGTGGGAATCTCGTTAATCCATTCATGCGGCGTCACTAATTAGATGGCGAGGCATTTGGCTACCTTAAGAGAGTCATAGTTACTCCGCCGTTTACGCGCTTGGTTGAATTTCTTCACTTTGACATTGAGCCTGGAAATCACATTGCGTGAGCATCGCGAGGACCATCGCAATGCTTTGTTTTAATTAAGCGATCGGATTCCCTTGTCGTACCGGTTAAAGTCGGTTCGGCGCGCGGGAAGGCCGGAGCGTTCCCGATCCGTCCCGGCGGCGGCGACCAGCTGCCGCGGGGCGGCTTCGAGCGATCCGCGGCGGGCGGGTTGGGGCTGGGACCCGTGCCCGACCACCGAGCCAATCCTTTTCGAGGTTCTGGATCCATTTTGCCGACTTCCCTTGCCTACATTGTTCCATCGACGGTTTCACCTTGGGGCGATGCGGTTATGAGTACGGCCGGCGTGGCGGGCACTTTCGGTCCTCCGGATTTTCAAGGGCGCAGGCTGCCGGACACCAGCGGCGTCGCGGTGCTCTTCCGGCCGGCTGGACCACCTCCGGTGAGCCGTTTCGAGTGGGCGGTACATTAAGAAAGATAACTCTTCCGAGGCCCGCCGGCGTCTCGGACTCCTGCGTTGCGTCGGCCTTCCGTCGGTTCGGAATTTTAACCCGATTCCCTTTCGAGCTTCAGCGGATCATCAGAGGAGTTTCCCATCTCTTAGGATCGACTAACCCATGTGCAAGTGCGTTCACATGGAACCTTTCCCTCTTGGCCTTCAAAGTTCTCATTTGAATATTTGCTACTACCACCAAGATGCGCAGGTAGCTCGCGGGGCTCGCGCCCGAGGTTTTCGGCCGCCCAGCGCCCTCCTACTCATCGGGGCACGGCTCTTGCCACGGCGGGTATAGGTCCGCGCTTCAGCGCCATCCATTCGGGGCTAGTTGATTGGCGGGTGAGTTGTTACACACTCCTTAGCGGATTCGACTTCCATGACCACCGTCCTTGTCTTAATCGACCAACACCCTTTGTGGGTTCTAGGTTAGCGTAGTTGGGCGCGTAACCCGGCTTCGGTTCATCCGCATCGCCGATTACGCTTACCAAAATGGCCCACTTGGAGCTCGATTCCGTGGCGCGGCTCAGCGAAGCGGCCGTCCTCTATTTAAAGTTTGAGAATAGGTGAGGGCATTGCGCCCCGATGCCTCTAATCATTGGCTTTACCGATAGAACTTCGTCTGCGGGCTCCGGCTATCTGAGGAAACGGAGGGAACCGGCTACTAGGCGGTTCGATTAGTCTTTAGCCCCTATACCCGAGTCAGACGAGCGATTTGCGTCGGTATCGGCTGCGGGCCTCCACGAGTTTCCTGCGGCCGCCCTTCGGGCATAGTTCACCATCTTTGGGTCCCGGCAGTATGCTCTCCTCGAACCCTTCCGGAAGATCAAGGTGATTGGCGGTGCAACCGAGGATCCGCCGGTCGGCTTCCTTGCGCCTTACGGGTTTACTAGCGTTGGCTTCGCCACATGTCGGACTCCTTGGTCCGTGTTTCAAGGCGGGCGAATGGGAACCCGGGCGGCGGGGAAGCGAGTGCCGCGAGCGCGCCCAGCGGCAGCCTTGCGCGCCAACCACGATCGCGGCGGCAGCGTCTCCGCGGGCATGACTACAGCCGGGCTTGGGCGCCACCGCAATCCGCATCGGTCCAGCGCCCGAGTCGTCGGCGGACCGGCTCTCACGTTCCACATCCGGCCAGAAGCGCAGCGGCCCCATTCGCTTCCCTCCGACAATTTCAAGCACTCTTTGACTCTCTTTTCAAAGTCCTTTTCATCTTTCCCTCGCGGTACTTGTTTGCTATCGGTCTCGCCCGTATTTAGCCTTGGGCCGGAATTTACGCCCGATTGGGGCTGCATTCCCAAACAACCCGACTTCGCGACGGCGCCTGCGTGGTGCGGCGAGTCAGAACGCGGCAGGGCTCTCACCTCTCGGGCGCCCCTTTCCGAGGGACTTGGGCGGTCCGCGGCGGGCGCTTCTTGACCTACAATTGAGCAGCGGGCCTCGATTCTCAACTGAGGCATTCGGTTAGCTCCCGTTACTAGGGGAATCCTTGTAAGTTTCTTTTCCTCCGCTTATTGATATGCTTAAACTTCGGTAGGTAACCCGCTTTGACACAGGGATGTGTGTGGGCGCCAGCGTGTGCGGCGCATTAAAGTCTGAGCGCATTGGCGGCTTCCTTGTATGTATAGCATAGGGTTCGACAACCACCGATTGCCTGGCCTTCGTCTCAGAGTGCTTCGCATTTGGGCCAACAGCGGCGCCGCGGGGAGGCCAGCATCCGCCCCGGCCCCGAGGGGCGAGGTTTGGAGTGGGGGCAGCGTTAATGTGGCCCGAGGCGGGCGTGCCCTGGCCTAGTGGCCGAGCGCAACTTGCGTTCAAAGACTTCGATGGTTCCGCGGGATTACGCAATTCACACCAAGTATCGCATTTAGCTCGTTCTTCATCGATCACGAGCGAGATATCCGTTGCGAGTCGTTTTGACATCTGAGAATCTGCCTTGGCGCCGGGGCGCACCATCTACGGCGCGGGGCAATGCTTGTCGTTCGAGTTCCTTGGCGGTTTGCGCGGGGTTTCGTTGTCTTGGCGGGGAAGGCGGCGGCGGCGGGCAGCGAAGCCAGTCGCATGCCCCGCGGGGGTTTGGGTTGGCCCTCGGTTGTATTTCTGGTTCCGCGGGTGGTTCTGGCGTGCGGGGTTTCAACAATGATCCTTCGCGGGTTCACCTACGGAAACCTTATTCGACTTCTCCTTCCTCTAAATGATAAGGTTGATGGACTTCTTGTGGCGTCGCGGGGCGAACGCCCGTCGGCGCAATCCGAACACTTCAGGACCATTCAATCGGTAGGGCGGCGGCGGTGTGTACAAAGGGGGGGCGTAGTCAGCGAGCTGATGACTTCGCTTACTAGAATTCCTCGTTGAAGACCAACAATTGCAATGATCTATCCCCATCCGCGATGAAATTTCAAAGATTACGGGCACATGCCAAGGCTATAGACTTCGTTGAATACATCGATGTAGCGGCGTCGACGAGAACATCTAAGGGCATCCCGGACACATTGTGCCTCGAAACTTCCTTGGCCTAGCGGCCATAGTCCCTCTAAGAAGCTGGCGCGGAGGGTCACCTCCGCATAGCTAGTTAGCGGTGAGGTCGTTAGATTAGCGGAATTAACGGACAAATCGCTCCACCAACTAAGAGCGGCCATGCACCACCACCCATAGAATCAAGAAAGAGCTCCGATCTGTCAATCCTTACTATATGCGGACACGGTAAGTTTCCCGTGTTGAGTCAAATTAAGCCCGCGGGCTCCACTCTAGTGGTGCCCTTCCGTCAATTCCTTTAAGTTTCAGCCTTGCGACCATACTCCCCGGAACCCAAGACTTTGATTTCTCATAAGGTGCGTGAGTCCTATAAGCAACATCCGCCGATCCACAGTGCGGCATCGTTTATAGTTGAGACTAGGGCGGTATCGATGTCTTGAGCCCCGACTTTCGTTCTTGATTAATGAAAACATCCTTGGCAAATGCTTTCGCGGTTGTTAGTCTTTCATAAATCCAAAATTTCACCTCGACTATGAAATCTGAATGCCCCATTGTCCTGTTAATCATTACTCCGATCCAGAAGGTAGCGAGAATAGGACGAAATCCTATGATGTTATCCCATGCTAATGTATCGGGCGTAGGCTTGCTTTGAGCACTCTAATTTCTTCAAAGTAGCGGCGCAGGAGGCCGACCGGTCAATTAAGGCCGGGCGCGCATGCGGTAGAAGGGGCGTGACAGCGTGCACACCAGCGGACCGGTTGCCCCGTCGAGGTCCAACTACGAGCTTTTAAGCGCAACAACTTAAATATCGCTATTGGGCTGGAATTACACTCTGGCACGGACTTGCCCTCAATGGATCCTCGTTAAAGGGATTTAGATTGTACTCATTCCAATTACGGACTCATAGAGCGGTATTGTTATTTATTGTCACTACCTCCCGTGTCGGGATTGGGTAATTTCTTGCTTCTTGCCTTCCTTGGATGTGGTAGCCGTTTCTCGGGCTCCTCTCAGGAATCGAACCTAATTCTCCGTCACCCGTCACCACCATAGTAGGCCACTATCCTACCATGAAAGTTGATAGGGCAGAATTTGAATGATCGTCGCGGCAAGGCCGTCGCGATCCGTCGAGTTATCATGAATCATCGAAGCAGGAGCCAGCGTCGACCTTTATCTAATAAATCGTCCCTTCCGGAGGTGGGGTTTGTTGCGTATTAGCTCTAGAATTACTACGGTTATCAGTAGAAGGTACCATCAAACAAACTATAAGCGATTTAATGAGCCATTAGCGGTTTCCGCGATCGAATTAGTTCATACTTACACATGCATGGCTTAATCTTTGAGACAAGCATATGACTCTGGCGGGATCAACGGGTAGCATTCCCCAGCGATGCGATGCGCGTGAGCCAGCGCCGGGGTGAAGGGCCTAGCAGACGCGGCAATGCGTGCAAAACTAGCGATAAAGCTATCTTTGGGCGTTGAAAGGCCATGAAAGCCCGCCCGCGTGTTCGCATCGAGGGGCGAGTAGGCACCGAGGACCGTGGCGGCCACAAAATAATTTTCAATGGCGCTGGGGCGCGTGTGCCACTTTGGCGTCCTCCCGTGCCCTTGCGAGCCGAGAGAGGAATGGGACACCGTTGGCAACTAATTCCATCACATTAGGTATGCGGCACAAGAACCCAAGGCGGCTCGAGACACAAGGTCCCGTAGCAAAGCGAGAGGAAGCGGCGCCAAGCGATTCGATGCGAAACGCGGAGCACTGCAAACACACACAACCATACCACAACTCATACACCGCCAGCGTACAGCCAAACCCAGCGCCAACCAACAGCCCACAACCCGACAGCGAGGCCGACCAAGCATGCGAGCGAATCAATTGGAGCCAAGCGGCACCGCTAGGCATGGCCCGCATAGCGACGCGTCAGCGATACCCCACAACCCAGGGCCAAAGATTGAAGGCGCATCCCGCTCAAAGGCAACCACGGTTTTGCGTGTCTAGGCAACAAAACATGCAGCGCGAGGCATTGGCAGCGGACTCTAGATTACCCAGGTGGTGTCGCGGAAACTAAACACAATCAGCGCTGCGCATTTACGCTAGCGGGTGTCTTCGTTCCCTCCCAAGAGCTCTCCGTTCACTATCACCAATGCCAACAGCGCGGACCGCCCTATCTGAAGCAAAACCTAGCAGCCAACCGGCGCTTCCAATGAGAGGCGCATCACGGGCATTGCGAGCATTAGAACGGGACATTAAATCGAGGCCACGGAGATGCCACAACCGCAATTCCTAGGTTGCCCAGAGCGGGCGAGCTTCAAAGCAAAGCCCGAGTTCACCCGGGCCACGATAGCCTCACGGGCTTAAAATTGAGCATAAATCCCAACCCAAAGGCAACCACGCTTTGCGTGTCTAGGCAACAAAATGCGTACGCGCTAATCGAAGCAACACCTAGCAGCCAACCGCGCATCCATTCAATGGGCGGCGCATCGCGAGCATTGCCGAGCATTAGAAGCGGGACTTTAAGCGAGGCCACCATTGATGCCACAACCGCAATGCTTAGGTTGCCCAAACCGATGAGTTTTCAAAGCCAAGCCCAAGCACCCCATGTCCCAGACCCATCGCTAGCTAGGATGCAAATTCATTGCGGTGTCGCGTCCGTACCGAGGATTTGATTGGGAAGCCGCGTCTTGAAAGCAATGCATGTCGAGGCCCGGCACAAAGACCAACCATAGGGTGCCTCGAAGGTCAGAGATAATCCCCAACACCGAACAAACAGCGTAGCACCACCGCCCAACTAGCATCCCGCCGCTACCCCGAGCACATTGAGACCCGACCGCAGAACCCACACCCTATATCGCGGTGGCTTCCCGTGCCATGCTCGGTCGAACATTGCCAACCATCATCGCGCAGGATCCCAAAACCAGCGACTCCCTTTGGGAAAATTCCACCGTCGCGGAATTTTTGGAATTCCGGCGGCGGCCACCATTGGCCCGTCGGCGGCGGCGCCGACCGTTGTCGCACCATGGATGCCCACACCCCCCATTCCCATGCCATAGCGGTGGTGGGGGTGTGTGGGCAGCTCATCAGGACAAAGGAGTGGGGTGCCTAGGCGACAACTCCCCCAAAAGAGCTTAATTAGCAGTTGGCCTTGTGAGAAAACATCACATTCTTGCGAGGAGACATAAGGGCCTTTTTGAAGAAATACATGGAATTTTGATGAAATTTTTGCATGCATGCTTAGAATAATGTATTCTAGGTTGTGTAAAAATTTCATAATTTTTGGAGATGTGAAAATATTTTTTATTTTTTATTTGCAAAATGTATAAAAATTTAAAAAATTAAAAATGCATGGGAAGTTGGTTTTCTTGTTGGGAATGCTCTTACATGTGTAACATGATTTTTAAAAGCTTATTGCGAGGGTAAAATGTGTTTGGCTCGGTCAAGTTGATACATGTGTGCTTGCGGTGGCTGCGGTGGCATCGTGGGGGGTGCCAAGGCACATGTGCAACCATGTGCATGGGAAGTTAGTTTTGATTGTTGGGAATGCTCTTATATGCCAAAAGTGGTATTTGGGAGCCTTATTGTGCGGGCAAAATGTGTTTGCGGACAAGTTGGAAGCATGGGCATGCGGTTGCACTTCGTGAGGCAGGTGGGGGCCGTGGCACATGTTCAACCAAGTGCATGGGAAGTTGATTTTGATTGTTGGGAATGCTCTCATATGCAAAATTGATTTTTGGGAGCCTTATTGTCTGGGGCAAAATGTGTTTAGCGCGGACAAGTTGGACGCATGTGCATGCGGTGGCTTCGTGGGCAGTGTGGGGAGTGGCACATGTTCAACCAAGTGCATGGGAGTTGGTTTTGATTGTTGGGAATGCTCTCATATGCCAAAAGTGATATTTGGGAGCCTTATTGTGCGGGGTAAAATGTGTTTGTACGGACAAGTTGGAGCATGGGCATGTGGTGGCCTTCGTGAGACGCAGTGGGGGCTTGGCACATGTTCAACCAAGTGCATGGGAAGTTAATTTTGATTGTTGGGAATGCTCTCATATGCAAAAGTGATAGTTGGGAGCCTTATTATGCGGGGGCAAAATGTGTTTGTACGGACAAGTTTGAAACAGCGTTGGCATGTGGGGGCATGCATGGGCACCCCGTGGTGCATGGGCATAGAGTGTGGCACGGCATCTGTGAACCTCACATTAGCAAATTTGGTGTTTCAGAGGAATGCCATGACAGCCAACTAGCAAGCCCGCGGCCGCGTGCGTGGCGTGCCATGAGTGGCAGCCC
>VOIH02000025.1:0-17500 GCA_007844105.2 Rhamnella rubrinervis
ATTCGGGTTCCTCCCTTTCTTGAGCATGGCGGAAAAACTTTTAAGCGAGGGCACTCTCTTGCCCAATGTGGATACCATCACAAGGGAAGCAATTGTTTCTTGGTTTTGCCTCCTGTTTATTTCCTCTCTTCCAATCTTGGTTTTGTGGAGGCCTCCTCGAAGTTGTCTTTGCCTTGTGAGCCTTATGGAACTTGGCTCCTCCAATATTAACTGCGTTAGCTTTGGGCTTTGAGTTTGAGGACTCACCCAAAACTTATATTCCATGAGTGTCTCAGTAGGTGGTGAGGGCGGTAGAAACATCTTGCACTCCTCGGCGTTGGAGTTCAACATATGCCCATGATTGTAGCCCATCCATGAAGTTGAAGAAGATCCTCACCGGTCATGTTAGGAATTTGAAGCATCAAGCGGGAAAATTCCTCCCACGCGTCCTGAGCGGACCGGTGTGCTTCAATTCCTTCATCTTCTTTCTAGCATCGTGAATGGCATTCGGGGTAAAATTGCCTCTTCAACTCCACGTTTTAGATCTTCCCATGAGTTGATGATGCAAGTACCCTTCTTCATTTCTTCATGCTTTCCTCGCCACCCGTGCACCAAGATTAGTAAAGTAAAGGGCCGGTAGTTACTTTTTGCTTCTCGTCTTGCATGTTGATCCCTTGAGTATTGTTCCATATGCCATATGAAGTTCTCAATTCCTTTCGTCCACTGCTAAACTCCTTGGGTTTGGGAACATCCACGTGGAGCATGTTGAGTGGTGATAAGCACCCCAATTTGCGAGCTTACATAATGCCCAATCATACGGTCTCCTCCAAGCCGGTGCTTAAAGCTCATCCATTTGAGCTTGCATGAGTGAAAGTGTTTCAAGCAGTTTGCTTGGCGACATTCTCTTGGCCCCGCGTCTCACCTTGGCCTGCGTGACGCTTTGCAGAGTAAGCCATGAAGCTCCCCCACTTCAGTGCGTCCACCACGACCCTCGAGTTCCTCCGCTTTTGCCGACGATCCAACCTTTCCATCCGCGTCGGCTGACAGCTACTTCCACCTTAGCCCACCGTGGCCTCCATGCTAGCAAAGCGACTCCGAGATTCCGAGCATCCCTGCGATGCTGCGCCCAGGGATTGTGGGTTCAGCCTCCCTTCCCTCATCTCTTCTCCAAGCGGCAACCTCGGATGAAGACATGCTTTCTCCTCCGCGAACCTAGCGCTCGATACCATTTGTCCGCGGACTTGTTGAAGCCTAAAGCGATGCGCCTTGAATGCTTGTTTAGGCCACCGAGCGAGAGGAAGCAACTAAGTCGCCTCTTTTACTTAGCAACACAAGAAAGCTAAGCAACAAAGAAAGAACTTAGAGAGAGGAAGTCTCCAGAGAATGAGAAAATAAGAATGTATTACTCAATACTTGGGTGGTTTTGGCCAATGAAGCCTCCCCTATTTATAGTATTACAACAAGCGATCAAGCGGCTATAATACATTTGATCCTACGGTGGAGATTGAGTTTCTAGAATCCTCCACCAAGTGCTATACAACTAAGTGACAACTAAGCCTTAGCAAGCACTAGGAGGGTTTTCTAGAGGTTCTACACAAGTCTAGAGAACTCCACATGCTTCTTGCCTAAGTGTACGAAAATGCCCTCAAAGTGTTTGGTGAGATGCTAGGGCATGATACCCCAGAGCGAGCAACTCACCCCACCCAAGAGCTTAATTAACCGTTGGCCTTGTGGCGAGAGAAACATCACATTGCTTGGCGAGGAGACATAAGGGCCTTTTTGAAGAAATACATGGAATTTTGATGAAATTTTTGCATGCATGCTTAGAATAATGTATTCTAGGTTGTGTAAAAATTTCATAATTTTTGGAGATGTGAAAATATTTTTTATTTTTTATTTGCAAAATGTATAAAAATTTAAAAAATTAAAAATGCATGGGAAGTTGGTTTTTCTTGTTGGGAATGCTCTTACATGTGTAACATGATTTTTAGAAAGCTTATTGTCGCGGGTAAAATGTGTTTGGCTTCGGTCAAGTTGATACATGTGTGCTTGCGGTGGCACGCGGTGGCATCGTGTGGGGGTGCCAAGGCACATGTGCAACCATGTGCATGGGAAGTTAGTTTTGATTGTTGGGAATGCTCTTATATGCCAAAGTGGTATTTGGGAGCCTTATTATGCTGGGGGCAAAATGTGTTTGGCGCGGACAAGTTGGAAACATGGGCATCGGTTGCCTCACGTGGAGCACCGTGGGGGCACGTGGCACATGTTCAACCAAGTGCATGGGAAGTTGATTTTGATTGTTGGGAATGCTCTCATATGCCAAAATTGATTTTTGGGAGCCTTATTGTCTTGGGGCAAAATGTGTTTGCACGCGGACAAGTTAGGCATGTGCATGCGGTGGCCTTCGTCGTGGGCCTGTGGGGGGCGTGGCACATGTTCAACCAAGTGCATGGGGTTGGTTTTGATTGTTGGGAATGCTCTCATATGCCAAAAGTATATTGGGAGCCTTGGTAATGCTGAGGGGTAAAATGTGTTTGCTTGCGGACAAGTTGGAGCAGCATGGGCATGTGGTGGCATTAGTGACCAGGTGGGGGTTTGTGGCACATGTTCAACCAAGTGCATGGGAAGTTATTTTGATTGTTGGGAATGCTCTCATATGCAAAAGTGATAGTTGGGAGCCTTATTATGCGGGGCAAAATGTGTTTTGTACGAGGACAAGTTTGAACAGCGTTGGCATGTGGGGGCATGCATGGGCTGCCGTGGTGCATGGGCATAGAGTGTACGGGCATGCAGTGAACCTCACATTAGCAAATTTGGTGTTTGAGGAGGAATGCCATGACAGCCAACTAGCAAGCCACGGCGGCCCGTGCGTGGCGTGCCATGAGTGGCAGCCACGACCGCCGTGAAGCCCAGGGCGTGCATGCCACCCACCACCAGCGGCGAGCGTGGCGTGCACAGGGCCTAGCCTTAGCGTCGTGCATACCATGAAGCGTAGCCTTGTAGCATGTAGCGGCTTTACCATAGGCGCCAGTAGCGTTTGTCATGACATGCAATGAAGCCCGGCCTTGCAGCGTCCGCGGCATGCCACAAGCGCCCAGCAGCCTAGCGTCAGCGGCATGCCACACATGGCGCCCGGCCAGCGGCAATGACTTACCATGGCGCCAGGCCTTAGCGTCGGCCCGGCTTGCGCCCGTCGTGTGCACTTGGGGGCAGCGGTGATGCTAATATGTGGCGGCGGGGCTTGTCCCCTGCGATTCCTTAGCCACCCCATGCCCATCTGCGCCAATGAAGGCCGCAGCGCATGGCCGAGACTTTGTTACCGCAGGCGGAGTTTGCACACATGGAAGCGCAGGGGCCGAGAGTCATGCGGGGCTTGCATGAAAAACCGAGGGGCGTGGTAAAATTGGCCAAGTGTAGCGTCCTCCCCGTCCACGTGCACCGACGTGACGGGGCCTTGAGGCTTGAAGGGAGGAGGGAGGGAGGGGCGAATCGAGCGGCCTTGAGGCTGAATCTCGGTGGATGCGTGGCAGCAAGGCCACTGCACTTGCTACAATACCCGTCAGCGTATTTAGAGTAAATGCGCAAAGGATTCACCCGCCGCTTCGGTAGGAATTGTACTTCAAAGGCGGCCAGCGCGGCATCTCCCCGTCGCGGACTTGACCAACGACCGCGTGCCTTTGGGGTCGAGGACCCCTGCTGCGGAGTGTCGGCAAGCGGGCGGCGTGGCGCGTCGTCGCTTCTAGCCGGATTACGACTTAGAAGCGTTGATCATAATCCGGCGCCGCGGTAACCGCGCCAGCGGCTTTTCAACCAAAGCGCGATGACCAATTGTGCGAATCAGCGGTTCCTCTGTTACTAGGTTGAATTACTATTGCGTCATCGTCAGTAGGGTAAAACTAACTTTCTCACGGCGGTCTAAACCCGACTCCGTTCCTATTGGTGGGTGAACAATCAACACTTGGTGAATTACGCTTCACAATGATAGGAAGAGCGACATCGAAGGATCAAAAGCAGCGTCGCTATGAGCGGCTTGGCTGCCACAAGCGGTTATCCACAATGGTAACTTTTACGACACCTCTAGCTTCAAATTCGAAGGTCTAAAGGATCGATAGGCCGCTTTCCGCGGTTAGTATTACGTCTTGTCGAGAATCAAGCGAGCTTTTACCCTTTTGTTCCACGAGATTTACTGTTCTCGTTGAGCTCATCTTAGGACACTGCGTTATCTTTTAGCGGATGTGCGCCCAGTAAACTCCCACGACAATGTCTTAGCGGATCGGCCCGCCCGGCGTGCCTTTGTTCAAAAGAGGCGATTACCCGCCTCCGATTCACGGAATAAGTAAAATAGCGTTAAAAGTAGTGGTATTTCACTTTGCGTTTCGGCTCCCACTTATACTACACCTCTCAAGTCATTTCACAAAGTCGGACTAGAGTCAAGCTCAGAGGGTCTTCTTTCCGTGATTACGCCAAGCGTTCCTTGGTACGTGGTTTTATTTGGATAGTAGGCGAGGGGCGGTAGGAATCGTTAATCCATTCATGCGGCGTCACTAATTAGATGGCGAGGCATTTGGCTACCTTAAGAGAGTCATAGTTACTCCGCCGTTTACCGCTTGGTTGAATTTCTTCACTTTGACATTGAGCGAGGCGGAAATCACATTCGTGAGCATCGCGGGACCATCGCAATGCTTTGTTTTAATTAAGCGATCGGATTCCTTGTCCGTACCGATTACGAGTCATTTGTTAGAAGGCCGGAGAGTTCGTTCGATCCGATCCCGGCCCGCGACGCAGCGGCGACAGCTCATGCGGAGCGGCTTCGGCGATCCAGGCGGCCAAGCGGGTTGGGGCCCAGGACCATGTGCGACCCCGAGCCAATCCTTTTCGAGGTTCTGGATCCATTTTGCCGACTTCCCACCTACATTGTTCCATCGACGGTACATTCACCTTGGGGCGATGCGGTTATGAGTCGGCCGGCGTGGCGGGCACTCGGTCCTCCGGTTTTCAAGGGCAGCGGGCTGCCGGACACCAGCGGCGTCGGTGCTCTTCGGCCGGCTGGACCCTACCTCCGGTGAGCGTTTCGAGGTAGGCGGTACATTAAGCGAAAAGATAACTCTTCCGAGGCCCGCGGCGTCTCGGACTCCACTGCGTTGCCGTCGGCCTTCCGTCGGTTGGGGAATTTTAACCCGATTCCCTTCGAAGCTTCAGCGGATCAGCGGCTGTCGGGCGGTTTCCACATCTCTTAGGATCGACTAACCCATGTGCAAGTGCGTTCACATGGAACCTTTCCCTCTTGACCTTCAAAGTTCTCATTTGAATATTTGCTACTACCACCAAGATGCGCACCGGCGGCAGCTCGCGGGCTTTCGCCCCAGTTTTCACTGGCGACAGCGCGCCCTCCTACTCATCGGGGCGGCTCTTGCCACGGCCAGTAGGGTATAGGTCAGCAGGCGCCATCCATTTCGGGGCTAGTTGATTGGCGGGTGAGTTGTTACACACTCCTTAGCGGATTTGACTTCCATGACCACCCGTCCTGCTTTGTCGACCAACACCCTTTGTAGGTTCTAGGTTAAGCGTAGTTGGCGCAGTAACCCGGCTTCGGTTCATCCCGCATCGCCGATTACGCTTACCAAAATGGCCCACTTGGAGCTCGATTAGGTAGCGCGGCTCAGCGAAGCGGCCGCGAGTCCTACCTATTTAAAGTTTGAGAATAGGTGAGGGCATTGCGCCCCGATGCCTCAATCATTGGCTTTACCGATAGAACTTCGTCTGCGGGCTCCGGCTATCTGAGGAAACGGAGGAACCAGCTACTAGGCGGTTCGATTAGTCTTTCGCCCTATACCCAAGTCGGGGCGAGCGATTTGCCGCGTCGGTATCGGCTGCGGGCCTCCACGGAGTTTCCTGCGGCCGCCCTTCGGGCATAGTTCACCATCTTTGGGTCGGCGAGTATGCTCACTCGAACCCTTCTCGAGAAGATCAAGGTCGATTCGGCGGTGCAACCGAGGATCCCGCCCGATCGGCTTCCTTGCGCCTTACGGGTTTACTAGCCCGTTGGCTTCGCACACATGTCGGACTCCTTGGTAGTGTTTCAAGGCGGGCGAATGGAAACCACGGGCGGCGCGGAGGCCAGCCAGCGTGCGCGCTTAGCGCGGCAGCGCTGTGCCAACCGCGATCAGCGGCGGCAGCGTCTCCCGCAGGCATGACTACGGCCGGGCTTGGCGCCACCGCCAATCCATCGGTCGCGCCCGAGAGTCGATCGGCGGACCGGCTCTCACCGTTCCACATCCGACCGAGCGCGCGCCCGGCCCCATTACTTCCCTCCGACAATTTCAAGCACTCTTTGACTCTCTTTTCAAAGTCCTTTTCATCTTTCCCTCGCGGTACTTGTTTTGCTACTCGGTCTCGCCCGTATTTAGCGGGCCGAATTTACGCCCGATGGGGCTGCATTCCCAAACAACCCGACTTCATGAGACGGCGCCTGCGTGGTGCGGCGGGGTCAGAACGGCAGGGGCTCTCACCCTCTCGGCCCCTTTCCGAGGACTTGGGCGGTCCGCGTGAGGCGGCGCTTCTTGAGACCTTCTGATTGAGCAGCGGGGGCTCGATTCTCAACTGAACATTCGGTTAAGCTCGCGCCCGTTACTAGGGAATCCTTGTAAGTTTCTTTTCCTCCGCTTATTGATATGCTTAAACTCGGTGGGTAACCCGGGGAATTGTGGGCGCCCAGCGTGTCTCGGCGCATTAGAATCTGAGCGCGCATTGGCGGCTCAGCGCGCAACATAGCGCACGAGGTTAAAACCACCGATTACCTTGGCCTTCGTCTCCAGTGCTACGCGCATTTGGGGCAACGCGAGAGCGGGGCCGCGGGAGGCCAGCATCGCCCAGCCACCGAGGGGCGAGGTTTGGAGTGGGGGCAGCGTTGTGTGGCGCCCGGCGGGCGTGCCCTCGGCCTGTGGCCGAGCGCCTTGCGTTCAAAGACTTCGATGGTTCCGCGGGATTACGCAATTCACACCAAGTATACGCATTTACGCTCACGTTCTTCGATCACGGGCCGAGATATCCGTTAGAGAGTCGTTTTGACATCTGAGAATCTGACCTTGGCGCGGGGCCAGCACCATCTACGGGCGCGAGGGGCAATGTAGTCGTTCGAGTTCCTTGGCGGTTTCTGCAGGGTTTCGTTGTCTTGGCCGGGAAGCGGCGGCGGGAGCATCGATGAGCGTGCGTACATGCCGCCGGGGTTTAGGTTGGCCCTCGCCCGGTTGTATTTTACGGGTTCCGCGGTGGATTCTGGCAGTGCGAGGGTTTCAACAATGATCCTTCCGCGGGTTCACCTCACGAAACCTTATTCACGACTTCTCCTTCCTCTAAATGATAAGGTTGATTGGACTTCTTGTGGCGTGCGACGTGAACGCCCGCGTCGGCCAATCGAACACTTCACGGACCATTCAATGCGGTAGGGCGTGGCGGTGTGTACAAAGGCGGGGGCGTAGTCAGCGGTGATGACTTCGGCTTACTAGGAATTCCTCGTTGAAGACCAACAATTGCAATGATCTATCCCCATCGCGATGAAATTTCAAAGATTACGGGCGTCGGCGAGGCTATAGACTTCGTTGAATACATCGATTAGGCAGCGTCGTGAGAACATCTAAGGGCATCACGGACACATTGTGCCTCAAACTTCCTTGGCCTAAGCGGCCATAGTCCCTCTAAGAAGCTGGCGCGAGGAGGTCACCTCCGCGCTAAGTTAGCGGTGAGGTCGTTAGATTAGCGGATTAACGGACAAATCGCTCCCCAACTAAGACGGCCATACCACCACCCATAGAATCGAAAGAGCTCTCGGTCGTCAATCCTTACTATATGCGGACTGGTAAGTTTCCCGTGTTGAGTCAAATTAAGCGCGGGCTCCACTCTCAGTGGTGCCGCCCGTCAATTCCTTTAAGTTTCAGCCTTGCGACCATACTCCCGGAACCCAAAGACTTTGATTTCTCATAAGGTGCGGTGAGTCCTATAAGCAACATCCGCCGATCCACAGTGCGGCATCGTTTATAGTTGAGACTAGGGCGGTATCGATGCGTCTTGAGCCCCGACTTTTTGTTCTTGATTAATAAAACATGCTTCCAAGAATTTCTTTTCATTATGAAATACGAATGCTTGAAACTGTCCCTGTTAATCATTACTCCGATCCAGAAGGCCAGCGAGAATAGGGCCGAAATCCTATGATGTTATCCCATGCTAATGTATCCGAGGCGTAGGCTTGCTTTGAGCACTCTAATTTCTTCAAAGTAGCGGCCGCAGGAGCCGCGACCGGTCAATTAAGGCCGGGGCGCGCTCGCGGTAGAAGGGGCGTGACAGCGGTGCACACCCAAAGGCGGACCCGGTTGCCCGTCCCGAGGTCCAACTCACGAGCTTTTTAGCTGCAACAACTTAAATATCGCAGCTGGGCTTGGAATTACACGATTTCTGCGGCACGGACTTGCTCAATGGATCCTCGTTAAGGGATTTAGATTGTACTCATTCAATTACGGACTCATAGAGCCGGTGTTATTTATGTCACTACCTCCCGAGTGTAGGGATTGGGTAATTTCTTGGCTTCTTTGCCTTCCTTGGATGTGGTAGCCGTTTCTCGAGCTCCCTCTCGAATCGAACCCTAATTCTCCGTCACCCGTCACCACCATAGTAGGCCACTATCCTACCATGAAGTTGATAGGGCGAGAATTTGAATGATCGTCCTTGCGGCACTAAGGCCGTCGCGATCCGTCGATTATCATGAATCATGAGCAGGCGAGCCAGCGTCGACCTTTATCTAATAAATCGTCCCTTCCGAGGTCGGGGTTTGTTGCGTATTAGCTCACAAATTACTACGGTTATCGGTAGAAGGTACCATCAAACAAACTATAAGCTGATTTAATGAGCCATTCGCGGTTTCACGATGCAGAATTAGTTCATACTTACACATGCATGGCTTAATCTTTGAGACAAGCATATGACTCTGGCGGGATCAACGGGTAGCATTCCTTGGCGATGCGATGCAGCGTGAGCCCAGCGCTGGGGTGAAGGGCCTAGCAGGCGGCAATCGTGCAAAACTAGCGATAAAGCTATGCTGGGCGTTGAAACCATGAAAGCCCGCCCGCGTGTTCCGCATCGAGGGGCGAGTAGGCACCGAGGACCGTGGCGGCCACAAAATAATTTTCAATGGCGCTGGGGCGGCGTGTGCCACTGGCGTCCTCCCGTGCCCTTGCGAGCTACGAGAGAGGAATGGGACACCGTTGGCAACTAATTCCATCACATTAGTATGCGGCACAAGAACCCAGGCGGCTGAGAGACACAAGGTCCCGTAGCCGTGAGAGGGCGGCGCCAAGCGGTTCGATGCGAGCCGCGAAGACTGCAAACACACACAACCATACCACAACTCATACACCATCAGCGTACAGCCAAACCGCGCCAACCAGCGGCCCACAACCGACAGCGACCAAGCATGCGAGCGAATCAATTGGAGCCAAGAAGCGGCCGCTAGGCATGGCCGCTTACTTATAGCGGCGTCAGCGATACCCACAACCCGAGGGCCAAAGATTGAAGGCGCATCCGCTCAAGGCAACCACCGGTTTTGCGTGTCTAGGCAACAAAAACATGCAGCGCCAAGGCATTGGCAGCGGACTCTAGATTACCCCGGTGGTGTCGGAAACTAAACACAATCGCTGCTGCGCATTTACGCTACGGGTGTCGCCGTTCCTCCCGAGAGCTCTCACGTTCACTATCACCAATGCCAACCCAGCGGACCCGCCCTATCTGAAGCAAAACCTAGCACCAACCGGCCTTCCATTCAATGAGAGAGGCGCATCCACGGGCATTGCCGAGCATTAGAAACGGGACATTAATCGAGGCCACGGAGAGATGCCACAACCGCAATTCCTAGGTTGCCGAGAAGGCGGGGCGAGCTTCAAAGCAAAGCCCAGAGTTCACCGGGCCACCGATAGCCCTCACGGGCTTAAAATTGAGCATAAATCCCAGCAAAGGCAACCACAGCTGCGTGTCTAGGCAACAAAATGCGTGCAGCGCTATCGAAGCAACACCTAGCGGCCAACGGCGCATCCATTCAATGGGCGGCGCATCGCGGGCATTGCGAGCATTAGAAGCGGGACTTTAAGCGAGGCCACCATTGATGCCACAACACGCGTACTTAGGTTGCCCAGATGAGTTTTCAAAGCCAAGCGCGAAGCACCCCATGTCCCAAGACCCATCGCTAGCTAGGATGCAAATTCATTGCGGTGTCGCGTCCGTGTACCGAGGATTTGATTGGGAAGCCGTCTTGAAAGCAATGCATGTGCGAGGCCGGCCGCGAAGACCAACCATAGGGTGCCTCGAGGACTCAGAGGATAATCCAACAGAACAAACAGCGTAGCACCACCGCCCAACTAGCATCCCCTCGCTACCCCGAGCACATTGAGACCCGGCCCAGAACCCACACCTATATGGCGGTGGCTTCCCGTGCCATGCTCGGTCGAACATTGCCAACCATCATGCAGGATCCCAAACGCAGCAGCGACTCCCTTTGGGAAAATTCCACCGTCGGCGAATTTTTGGAATTCAGCCCAGCTGGCCACCCTGTGTGGCCGATGTGGCGGGCGGCCGCCGACCGTTGTCCGCCATGGATGCCCACACCCTCGATTCCGTGCCGTGGCGCGGTGGTGGGGGTGTGTGGCAGACTCATGAAGACAGAAGTGGGGTGCCTAGTGTCGCGGACTTGTTGAAAACCTTCAAACGTGCGGCCTTAGTTGCTTGTTTTAGACCCTCGGAGCAATAAGTAAGCCTCTTTGCCAACACAAGAAGAAAGCTAAACGAAAGAAAGAACTTAGAGAAAGTCTGACTAGAGAATGAGAAAATAAGAATGTATTACTCAATACTTGGGTGGTTTTGGCCAATGAAACCTCCCCCTATTTATAGTATTACAACAGCGATCTAGCGGCTATAATACATTTGATCCTCGGTGGAGATTGAGTTTCTAGAATCCTCCACCAAGTGCTATACAACTAGCGACAACTAAGCAAGCACTAGGGGTTTTCTAGAAAGGTTCTACACAAAGTCTAGAGAACTCCACATGCTTCTTGTCCAAGTGTACCGAAAATGCCCTCAAAGTGTTTGGTGAGATGCTGGGGCATGACATTCTCCCCCCACCTATGCGTGAAAGCGTCCTCGTCGAACTAACTGATGGAGCTGCTGGATGTGTTCTTCAAATTGCCATAGTGCTCATGAGGTTCCCAACTTGCTTCACTTTCGGATAGTCCTTCATTTCACTAAGTACTCATGACTTCGGATGATTGTCCTTCCACGCATTACCACTTTCGTTCGGCCATGTGGTGTCGAGCCTCCTTGTCATAGGGTGCTTGTGATGCCCATAGGTGCTCTCGGACTTCCTTCTCGAAGGGTCTTCCTCCGTCTTCATGATATATGGCTTCAGCGACTTACATGGAGACGGGTGGAGCCTAAGTGTAGATAAGCAACTCTACCTTGTATGCTACCCTCCCTACTTTCTTGATGATTCGGAAATGGCCTCATCTAACAAGTCCATTGTGTAGTGGGCAGTAGACTTGTGTTGGGAAGGTAGAATCTTGATAAACACAAGGTCTCAATTTGGTATTCCACATGTAAGCCAGCCTTGTGTCGCCCCTTCTTCATTTTCTTAGTTGCCTTGTGAAGGTAGGACTGCGCCAAGTCCACTTGTTAGGTGCCAATTTTTGCTTGGCAAAGCCGGATGGACTCCTCCTTTGCGAAGCTTAACAAGTGTATGAGGAGTCGATGGTTGTTGCCCGTGGCTAGCTCGAGCGGGCTCTATTAGTGGACTAAGCTCCTTTGCCAAGTTGTAGGAGGAATTGGGCCACGTCTAGTAACTTTGCCCAATCATGTTGATTGGCACTCACAAAAGTGTCTCAAGTAGGCTCAACAAGCGCATTAGCTCGTTCCGTTTGCCCATCGGTTTGAGGATGAAGCTGGTAGAAGTGTAGATCGAGACCCATGAGTTTGAACAACTCCGTCAAAACCTCCCGATTAGATGCGTGGATCTACGATCACTAATAATGGTGTGGTAACCCCCAATACTTTACCACATTCTTGAAGAATAGTCTTAAGGTGCTCGTCGGTAGGAACTGCCTTTGGTGCGGCTATGAAGGTGGCATACTTGGAGAATCTGTCAACGCCCGCGATGATAGTACCACGCAGCCAGTTTGGGCAAACTCTGATAGAGTCCATGCTTGCGCTTTCCCGGACGCCCGGGTGTAGGTAGTGGTTCCAAAGGCCCGCGAGGACTTTGTTGTTCAACACTGTCTTGTGGCACACAAGACAAGTCTTCTATATAACTCCCGCCGTCTCGCATTTGTGGCCAATAGTAAGTTGTCTCCAATAAGGCTCTGGAAATGCGCCTTTGCCAGGATGCCGCCCATTTAGGTGTCATGGCACTCCTTATCAAGTTTCTCCTCAAGTTGCTCCACCTTGCTTGCGTGAACCGCGTGACCCTTTGTGGCAAGTGGACTTCCTCCATCAGAAGCAGCTTGGTCTTGCCACCAGAGTGGCAAGTTGTTGGAGTTGTTGTACAACATCATGCTTCATGCCCCTCCTTGATTAAGTCAGGCAGGTTCACCTTGGGACTTGCTTGCTCGATGCCAACTCGGCCTTCCTACTTAAAGGCGTCGGCAACTACATTAGCCGTGCGGGCGTACTCGACACATGATGGTCGGCTAGGAAATCTTACTTAGCAGGCTTGCTTGGGACTAAGCTTCTTTTGTGTTTGGAAATAGCTCGTTGCCACATCCGTTTTCACCACGACTTAGACCCAAGCAAGTAGTGCCTCCAAGTCGCAAGCAATGAATAATGGCGGTCATCTCCTTTTCTTGGACCGTATACCTCCTGCCGGTATCATTAAGCTTGTGACTCTCATAGGCAAGGGGATGCTTGTCTTGCGTAATCACGCTCCTAAGGCAAAATCCGAAGCATCGGTATGCACCTCGAATGGCTTGGAGCAATGAACTGGCGTAAGACCCGGCTCTTTCATGATGGCACCTTTCAACCTTTGAATGCTTGTTTGCATTGGATGGACCATTCCATGACTTGTTTTCTTCAATAAATCGGTGAGTGGGGCTATTGCCGGAATAGCCCATAATAAACCGTAGATAATAATTAACAAGACCAAGAAAGATCCGAAGCTCACTCACCTTGCTTGGAGTTCCCATTCTTGAATGGCTTTCACTTTAAGCGACATCCATGTATAACTTGCCATCCTTGATTTTGTGGCGAGAATGTACTTCATTGCTTGCAAAAGGTGCACTTCTCCTTCTTCACGTATAGCTCATTTTCTTTTTAGCACCTTGAATACAATTAGTAGTGGTTGAGAGGGTGCTCTTCAAAATGTTGCTATAGATAGCGATATAGTCAAGTACACCACCACCGAATTGATCTAAAGTAAGGATGGAAGATCTTGTTCATGAGTGTAAAGCGTTGGGTGCATTAGTGAGACCAAAGAGGGCATGACAAAGAGGTCATAGGCTCCATCATCATTCGCATGTAGTCTTGGCTCATCCCTTTTGCTATCCTTACTTGGTAGTACCCGACCTCAAGTCAAGTTTGTGAAATATTTTGCTCCTCCAAGTTGATCGAACAAATTACGGTATCAATGGTATAGGATACTTGTTTTTGATGGGTAGCCTTATTAAGTGCCTATAGTCGATGCATAGCCTCAGCGATCCATCATGCTTAGTTGGAATAGGACCCGGGCTCCATAGGGTGCTTTTTGATGGTTGAAACGAACCCGGCCTCTACAGGCTCCTTTAGTTGTCTCATCCCAAGCTCTTCTAACAGGGTGGAGACATACGGTATAGTGCCCAGCCAGCGGTGGTTTGGCACCAACCTCGAATTCAATTTGATGGTCCACCTCTCTCCCTTGGTGGAAGTTTCTTTGGTAGTTTGGGTGGCATGACATCCTTGAACTCTTGAAGCACTTGACAAACTTCCCTCGATTGGTTAGATGCGGTGGTGACTTCCTCTTCTCCTCCGCACGTAGTGTAGTAAATGTGACCTCTCCCTTCTTTATCCCTTTCTTGAGTTGCATGGTAGGAGAGATGTTTGGAAGTGCTTGGCGTGTCGCGTTCGCGGGGAACCATGCAAGGTCCTCCCTCAAGATGCAAGCGGTGTTGTAGCGAGGAAGTGGGACTACGTTGAATTGCTTTAAAAATTCCATGCAAGCACAATATTAAAGTCATCCATGGGAGCAATAGAAAAGTTCACGTTACCGCAAGCCATGTACAGGTGTAGCTCCACATCACGACGTGCCATCAAGTGGCTTTGCCTACGGCATTTACAGTTTTAACCACCTTGCCTTCGAGGTTTTAGGCCAAGTCTCATGGCCTCCTCCCTCTTGATGAAGTTGTGTGATCTTGCGGTGTCTACCATGACTTGGGCATCCTTGCCGTGTCGTGCCGCCCGCATTACATAAAGGGAGTTGTCTTGGCACATTGTGTCTTGAGGAGGGACTTGCCTTCAAGGAATTGAGGAGTTGTATGCAACCCATTTGTGATGGTCGGGTTCCTCCTTTCTTGAGCATGGCACTAAGAGCTTTTAAGCCGGGCACTCTCTTGCCAATGTGGACCATCACAAAGGAAGCAATTGTTTCTTGGTTTGCCTCCTTTGTTATTTCCTCTCTTCCAATCGGTTTTGTGGAGGCCTCCTCGAATTGTCTTTGCCTTGTGAAGCCTTATGGAACTTGGCTCCCCATTTTGCAGCATTAGCTTTAGGCTTTGAGTTTGAGGACTCACCTGGCTTATATTCCATGAGTGTCTCGGCGGTGGTGAGGGCGGTAAGAGCATCTTGCACTCCCCGGCGTTGGAGTTCAACATATGCCCATGATTGTAGCCCATCCATGAAGTTGAAGAGAAGATCCTCCTCGGTCATGTTAGGAATTTGAAGCATCAAGCGGAAAAATTCCTCCGATACTCACGAGAGCGGACCGGTGTGCTTCAATTCCTTCATCTTCTTTCTAGCATAAGTGAATGGCATTCTCGGGGTAAAATTGCCTCTTCAACTCACGTTTAGATCTTCCATGAGTTGATGATGCAAATTACCACGCCTTTATTTCTTCATGCTTTCCTGCATACCGTAGCACCAAGATTAGTAAAGTAAAGGCGGTGGTTACCTTTGCTTCTCATCTTGCATGTTGATCCCGCCAGTATTGTTCATATGCCATATGAAGTTCTCCAATTCCTTTCGTCCCTCTTGCAGCTAAACTCCTTGGGTTTAGGAACATCACCCGTGGAGCATGTTGAGTGGTGATAGCACCACTAGTTGCAGCCAGCTTACATAATGCCCAATCCGCCTGGGTCTCCTCCAAACATTGCCAAAGCCTCATCCATTTGAGCTTGCATGAGTGAAAGTGTTTCAAGCACGTTGCTTGAAAGCGGCATTCTCTTGGCCCCGCGTCTCACGTTGGCCTGCGTGACGCTTTGCAAGTAGCCATGAAGCTCCCCACTTGATGCGTCCACGACCCACCGAGAGTTCCTCCGCGCTTTGCACCGACACGATCAAACCTTTCCATTACGTCGGCGGCGGCTTCTACTTCCACCTTGGCCACGTGGCCTCCATGCTAACAAGAGCGACTCCGAGATTTGAGCGCCCTGCGTGCTGCCCAGGATTGTGAGTTCAGCCTCCCTTCCCACTCATCTCTTCTCCAACGGCAACCTCCGGATGAGACATGCTTTCTCCTCCACCGAACCTAGCTCACGTGCACCAAGCATCCGCGGACTTGTTGAAAACCTTCAAGCCGTGCGGCCTTGGTTACTTGTTTTAGGCCACCAAGGAGCAACTAAGTAAGCCTCTTGCCAACACAGAAGCTAAGCAACAAAGAAAGAACCCAGAGAAAGTCTCAACTAGAGAATGAGAAAATAAGAATGTATTACTCAATACTTGGGTGGTTTGGCCAGTAAGAGCCTCCCCTATTTATAGTATTACAACAAGCGATCTACTTGGCTATATACATTTGATCACGATTGGAGATTGAGTTTCTAGATCCTCCACCAGTGCTGCTATAATAAGCGACAATAAGCAAGCACTAGGGTTTTCTGAAGGTTCACACAAGTCTAGAGAGCTCCACATGCTTCTTGTCCAAATTATTACGAAAATGCCCATAAAGTGTTTGGTGAGATGCTAGGGCATGACACTAGGCAGGCAACTCACCCCCTTAAAGTTAATTAACCGTTGGCCTTGTGTGTGAGAAAACATCACATTCTTGTGAGGAGACATAAGGGCCTTTTTGAAGAAATACATGGAATTTTGATGAAATTTTTTGCATGCATGCTTAGAATAATGTATTCTAGGTTGTGTAAAAATTTCATAATTTTTGAAGATGTGAAAATATTTTTTTATTTTTTATTTGCAAAATGTATAAAATTTAAAATTAAAAATGCATGGGAAGTTGGTTTTCTTGTTGGGAATGCTCTTACATGTGTAACATGATTTTTAGAAAGCTTATTGTCGGGGTAAAATGTGTTTGGCTCGGTCAAGTTGATACATGTGTGCTTCTTGTTGGCACGGTGGCATCGTGGGGGGGTGCCAAGGCACATGTGCAACCATGTGCATGGGAAGTTAGTTTTGATTGTTGGGAATGCTCTTATATGCCAAAAGTGGTATTTGGGAGCCTTATTGTGGGGGCAAAATGTGTTTGGCACGGACAAGTTGGAGGCATATGGGCATCGGTTGCACTGCGTGGGCACCGTGGGGGCCGTGGCACATGTTCAACCAAGTGCATGGGAAGTTGATTTTGATTGTTGGGAATGCTCTCATATGCCAAAATTGATTTTTGGGAGCCTTATTGTCTTGAGGCAAAATGTGTTTAGCGCGGACAAGTTGGAAACGCATGTGCATGCGGTGGCACTTTCGTGGAGCCTTGTGGGGGCCGTGGCACATGTTCAAGTGCATGGGGAGTTGGTTTTGATTGTTGGGAATGCTCTCATATGCCAAAAGTGATATTTGGGAGCCTTATTGTGCGGGGTAAAATGTGTTTGTACGGACAAGTTGGAGCAGCATGGGCATGTGGTGGCACTTTCGTGGGCAAGTGAAATTTGTGGCACATGTTCAACCAAGTGCATGGGAAGTTAATTTTGATTGTTGGGAATGCTCTCATATGCCAAAGTGATAGTTGGGAGCCTTATTGTGCGGGGCAAAATGTGTTTGCCGCGGACAAGTTTGAACAGCGTTGGCATGTGGGGGCATGCGGGCACCGTGGTGCATGGGCATAGAGTGTAGCCGCGAGGCATGCTGTGAACCTCACATTAGCAAATTTGGTGTTTGAGGAGGAATGCCATGACAGCCAACTAGCAAGCCCGCGGCGGCCCGTCGTGGCGTGCCATGAGGTGGCGACCACACGGCCACCGTGAAGCCCGCGGGCGTGCATGCCCACCCACCACCAGCGAGGCGTGAAGTGCACAGGGCTACAAGCGTCGGCGGCATGCCATGGGCGTAGCCTCCGCCCGGCTTACCATAGGCGCCCAGTAGCGTT
>VOIH02000025.1:20000-37193 GCA_007844105.2 Rhamnella rubrinervis
GTAGTTGGACGCAGTAACGGCTTCGGTTCATCCATCGCCGGTTACGCTTACCAAAATGGCCCTTGGAGCTCGATTCCGTGTACGGCTCAGCGAAGCAGCCAGCAGTCCTACCTATTTAAAGTTTGAGAATAGGTGAGGGCATTGCGCCCGATGCCTCTAATCATTGGCTTTACGGATAGAACTTCGTCTGCGGGCTCCGGCTATCTGAGGAAACCGGAGGGAACCAGCTACTAGGCGGTTCGATTAGTCTTTAGCCCTATACCCAAGTGAACGAGCGATTTGCCGCGTCGGTATCTCGGCTGCGGGCCTGCGAAGTTTCCTGCGGCCGCGCTTCGAGGCATAGTTCACCATCTTTGGGTCCCGGCAGTGCATGCTCTCCTCGAACCCTTCGAGGAAGATCAAGGTCGGTCGGCGGTGCAACCAGCGAGGATCGCCCGGTCGGCTTCCTTGCGCCTTACGGGTTTACTAGCGGTTGGCTTCGCACACATGTCGGACTCCTTGGTCCGTGTTTCAAGGCGGGCGAATGGAAGAAACCGGGCGGCAGCGGGCCGCGCTGAGTGCCACGAGCCGCCCGCGGCAGTAGCGCCAACCACGATCAGCGGCGAGCGTCTCCGCGGGCATGACTACGGCCGGGCTTGGGCGCCACCGCAATCCGCGCCGGTCCGCGCCCGTCGTCGGCGGGCGGCTCTCCCGTTCCACATCCGACGGCGCGCCATCCGGCCCCATTCGCTTCCTCCCGACAATTTCAAGCACTCTTTGACTCTCTTTTCAAAGTCCTTTTCATCTTTCCCTCGCGGTACTTGTTTCTATTCGGTCTCTGCGCCGTATTTAGCCTTGGGCCGGAATTTACCGCCGATTGGGGCTGCATTCCCAAACAACCCGACTTCATGACGAGCCTGCGTTAGTGCGGCGGTCGAGACGCGGCGGGGCTCTCACCCTCCGAGCGCCCCTTTCCGGGGACTTGGGCGGTCCGCCCGGGGCGCTTCTTGAGACTACAATTGAGCAGCGGGCCTCGATTCTCAACTGGTTGTTCGGTTAGCTGCCCGTTACTAGGGGAATCCTTGTAAGTTTCTTTTCCTCAGCTTATTGATATGCTTAAACTTCGTGGGTAACCCGCTGACACAGGAGTATTATGGCTGTGGGCCTTGATGTGTGCCGCATTAGGGTCTCTGAGCGCGCATTGGCGGCTTCGCGTATCATGACGCTGGCAGGGTTGACAACCACCGATTGCGGCCTTCGTCTCAAGTGCTTCGCATTTGAGGCCAACGCGAGCGAGCGCCGCGGGAGGCCAGCATCCGCCCCACCAGCCCCTCGGGGGCGAGGTTTGGAGTGGGGAACAGCGTTGTGTGGCGCCCGAGCGGGCGTGCCTGGCCTAGAGTGGCCGAGCAACTTGCGTTCAAAGCTTCGATGGTTCACGGGATTACGCAATTCACACCAAGTATACGCATTTAGCTCGTTCTTCATCGATCACGAGCGAGATATCCGTTAGAAAGTCGTTTTGACATCTGAATCTGACCTTGGCCGGACGCGCACCATCTGAGCCGCCCGGGCAGTACTTGGTCGTTCGAGTTCCTTGGGCGGTTTCGCGCGGGGGTTCGTTGTCTTGTGGGGAAAGCGTGGCGTAGCATCGGCCAGCGAAGCCGGAGTCATGCCCCGCGGGGGTTTAGGTTGGCCCTCGCCCCGGTTGTATTTCTGCGGGTTCCGCGGGTCGTTCTGCGTGCGGGGTTTCAACAATGATCCTTCGCGAGGTTCACCTCTGGAAACCTTATTCGACTTCTCCTTCCTCTAAATGATAAGGTTGATGGACTTCTTGTGGCGTCGCGGCGCGAACCGCCCGCGTCGCGCAATCCAGACACTTCACGGGACCATTCAATGCGGTAGGGCGGCCAGGCGGTGTGTACAAAGAGGCGAGGGGCGTAGTCAGCGGTGATGACTTCGGCTTACTAGGAATTCCTCGTTGAAGACCAACAATTGCAATGATCTATCCCATCCGCGATGAAATTTCAAAGATTACGGGCACATCGGCCAGAGGCTATAGACTTCGTTGAATACATCGGTGTAGCGTCGTCGACCCGAACATCTAAGGGCATCACGGACACATTGTGCCTCGAAACTTCCCTTGGCCTAAGCGGCCATAGTCCCTCTAAGAAGCTGGCGCGGAGGTCACCTCCTCGCGCAACTAGTTGAGGTCGTTAGATTAGCGGAATTAACAGGACAAATCGCTCCACCAACTAAGAGCGGCCATACCACCACCCATAGAATCAAGAAAGAGCTCTCGGTCTGTCAATCCTTACTATATGCGGACTGGTAAGTTTCCCGTGTTGAGTCAAATTAAGCGCGGGCTCCACTCTGGTGGTGCCGCCGTCAATTCCTTTAAGTTTCAGCCTTGCGACCATACTCCCCGGAACCCAGACTTTGATTTCTCATAAGGTGCTTGGTGAGTCTATAAAGCAACATCCGCCGATCCACAGTGGCGGCATCGTTTATAGTTGAGACTAGGGTATCGATGCGTCTTGAGCCCCAACTTTCGTTCTTGATTAATGAAAACATCCTTGGCAAATGCTTTTCGCGGTTGTTAGTCTTTCATAAATCCAAAATTTCACCTCGACTATGAAATCACAGATACCCCAAACATCCTGTTAATCATTACTCCGATCAGAAGGCAATGAGAATAGGACCGAAATCCTATGATGTTATCCCATGCTAATGTATCGGGCGTAGGCTTGCTTTGAGCACTCTAATTTCTTCAAAGTAACAGCAGGAGAGCCGCGACCGGTCAATTAAGGCGGGCGGCTGTCGCGGTAGAAGGGGCGTGACAGCAGTGCACACCCAGGCGGACGGTTGCCCCGTCCAGAGTCCAACTACGAGCTTTTTAAGCAACAACTTAAATATCGCTATTGGAGCTGGAATTACGCTGACTCTGGCACAGACGCCCTCCAATGGATCCTCGTTAAGGGATTTAGATTGTACTCATTCAATTACGGACTCATAGAGCCGGTATTGTTATTTATTGTCACTACCTCCCGGTGTCGAGGATTGGGTAATTTCGCGCTTCTTTGCTTGGATGTGGTAGTTTCTCGGGGCTCCTCTCGGTCGAACCCTAATTCTCCGTCACCCGTCACCACCATAGTAGGCCACTATCCTACCATCGAGAGTTGATAGGGCGGAATTTGAATGATCGTCGCGGCACTAAGGTATGCGATCCGTCGAGTTATCATGAATCATGAACAGCAGCGGGCGAGCCAGCGTCGACCTTTATCTAATAAATCGTCCACTTCAGGAGGTCGAGGTTTGTTGCGTATTAGCTCTAGAATTACTACGGTTATCCGAGTAGAAGGTACCATCAAACAAACTATAAGCTGATTTAATGAGCCATTCGCGGTTTCCGCGGTCGAATTAGTTCATACTCACATGCATGGCTTAATCTTTGAGACAAGCATATACTACTTGGCGGGATCAACCGGGTAGCATTCGCCCGATGCGATGCGCGTGAGCCCAGCGCCCGGCTGGGGTGAAGGGCCACAGCAGACGCGGCAATGCGTGCAAAACTAGCGATAAAGCTATCTTGGGCGTTGAAAGGCCATGAAAGCCGCCCGCGTGTTCGCATCAGGGGCGAGTAGGCACGCGAGGACCGTGGCGGCCACAAAATAATTTTCAATGGCGCTGGGGCGGCGTGTGCCACTTTATCCTCCAGGTGCCCTTGCTTGAGCACGAGAGGAATGGGACACCGTTGGCAACTAATTCCATCACATTAGGTATGCGGCACAAGAACCCGGCGGCTTCGAGACACAAGGTCCCGTATGGCGAGAGGAAGCGGCGCAAGCGTTCGATGCGAAGCACGGAGCCTGCAAACACACACAACCATACCACAACTCATACACCAGCGTCAGCCAAACCGCGCCAACCAGCAGCCCACAACAATGCGACAGCGAGGCCGACCAAGCATGCGAGCGAATCAATTGGAGCCAAGCGGCACCGCTAGGCGGCGCTGCGCCAGCGACAGCGTCAGCGATACCCCACAACCCAGGGCCAAAGATTGAAGGCGCATCCCGCTCAAAGGCAACCACGGTTTTGCGTGTCTAGGCAACAAAAACATGCAGCGCGAGGCATTGGCAGCGGACTCTAGATTACCCCGAGTGGTGTGCGAAACTAAACACAATCGCTGCGCATTTTACGCTAGCGGGTGTCGCCGTTCCCTCCCAAGAGCTCTCCGTTCACTATCACCAATGCCAACCCAGCGCGGACCCAGCCCTAATCACGAAGCAAAACCTAGCAGCCAGGCGGCTTCCATTCAATGAGAGGCGCATCACGTTGCCGAGCATTAGAACGGGACATGTCGAGGCCACGGAGATGCCACAACCGCAATTCCTAGGTTGCCCAAGGGGACGAGCTTCAAAGCAAAGCCCGAGTTCACCGGGCCACCGATAGCCTACGGGCTTAAAATTGAGCATAAATCAACAAGGCAACCACGCTTTCGTGTCTAGGCAACAAAATGCGTACAGCGCTAATCGAGAAGCAACACCTAGCAGCCAACCGGCGCATCCATTCTCGGGCGGCGCATCGCGGGCATTGCCGAGCATTAGAGCGGGACTTTAAGCGAGGCCACCATTGATGCCACAACCGCGCAATGCTTAGGTTGCCCGAAACCCGAGATGAGTTTTCAAAGCCAAGCCCTTAAGCACCCATGTCCCAAGACCCATAGCTAGCTAGGATGCAAATTCATTGCGGTGTCGCGTCCGTGCCGAGGATTTGATTGGGAAGCGCGTCTTGAAAGCAATGCATGTAGAGGCCCGGCACCAAAGACCAACCATAGGGTGCCTCGAAGAATCCTCAGGATAATCCCAACACCGAACAAACAGCGTAGCACCACGCGCTAACTAGCATCCCCTGCTACCCCAAGCACATTGAGACCCGGCCAGAACCCACACCTATATGGCGGTGGCTTCCCGTGCCATGCTCGGTCGAACATTGCCAACCATCATCGCAGGGATCCCAAAACACGTAGCGACTCCCTGGGAAAATTCCACCGTCGCGGAATTTTTGGAATTCCGGCGGCTGACCACCGATGACGGCGGCGGTCGGCGGAGGCGGCCGAGGCCGTTGTCGCACCATGGATGCCCACACACCCCCAATTCCCATGCCTGTACGCGGTGGTGGGGTGTGTGGGCTCCTCAGAAGACAGAAAGTGGGGTGCCTAGGCGGGCAACTCACCCCATAAGAGCTTAATTAACCGTTGGCCTTGTGGCGTGAGAAAACATTCTTGTGAGGAGACATAAGGGCCTTTTTTGAAGAAATACATGGAATTTTGATGAAATTTTTTGCATGCATGCTTAGAATAATGTATTCTAGGTTGTGTAAAAATTTCATAATTTTTGGAGATGTGAAAATATTTTTTTTATTTTTTTATTTGCAAAATGTATAAAAATTTAAAAAATTAAAAATGCATGGGAAGTTGGTTTTCTTGTTGGGGAATGCTCTTACATGTGTAACATGATTTTTAAGCTTATGCGGGGTAAAATGTGTTTGGCTCGGTCAAGTTGATACATGTGTGCTAGCGGTGGCACGCGGTGGCATCGTGGGGTGAAGGCACATGTGCAACCATGTGCATGGGAAGTTAGTTTTGATTGTTGGGAATGCTCTTATATGCCAAAGTGGTATTTGGGAGCCTTGTGGGGCAAAATGTGTTTGTACGCGGACAAGTTGGAGCAGCATGGGCATGCGGTTGCACTAAGTGGAGCACCAGTGGGGGGCGTGGCACATGTTCAACCAAGTGCATGGGAAGTTGATTTTGATTGTTGGGAATGCTCTCATATGCCAAAATTGATTTTTGGGACCTTATTATGCGGGGCAAAATGTGTTTAGCGCGGACAAGTTGGAGCGCATGTGCATGCGGTGGCACTTCGTGGGCCTGTGGGGGGCCGTGGCACATGTTCAACCAAGTGCATGGGAGTTGGTTTTGATTGTTGGGAATGCTCTCATATGCAAAAGTGATATTTGGGAGCCTTATTGTGCGAGGGTAAAATGTGTTTTAGCGGACAAGTTGGAGCAGCATGGGCATGTGGTGGCGCTCTTTGGAGGCACCGTGGGGGGCTGTGGCACATGTTCAACCAAGTGCATGGGAAGTTAATTTTGATTGTTGGGAATGCTCTCATATGCCAAAAGTGATAGTTGGGAGCCTTATTATGCGGGGCAAAATGTGTTTTAGCGCGGACAAGTTTGAAACAGCGTTGGCATGTGGGGGCATGCATGGCACCGTGGTGCATGGGCATAGAGTGTGCACGGGCATGCAGTGAACCTCACATTAGCAAATTTGGTGTTTAGGAGGAATGCCATGACAGCCAACTAGCAAGCGGCGCGTCGTGGCGTGCCATGGAGGTGGCGACCAGAATACCGTGAAGCCGCCCGTGCATGCCCACCCACCACCAGCGAGGCGTGGGCGTGCACAGGGCTACCAGCGCGTCGGCGGCATGCCATGAAGCGCCTTGGCGCCTCGCGGCTGCCATAGGCGCCAGTAGCGTTGTCCGCCGGCATGCAATAGAAGCCCGGCCAGCGTCAGCGGCATGCCACAAGCGCCCAGCCTTGTAGCGTCAGCATGCCACAGCGCCAGCCCAGCGTAGCGGCAACTTACCATAAACCAGCCTTGTAGCGGCATCAGCTTCTTGCCCGTCACAATGTGTGCGCAGGGGAAGCGCGGTGATGCTAATATGTAGCCGGGGCTTGTCCCCTGCGATTCCTTGCCACCCATGCCCATGCAGCGCCAATGAAGCCGCAGCGCATCGCGGCAGACTTTGTTACCGCAGGCGAGTTTGCACACATAGGCACATAGGCGCGGGGGCCGAGAGTCATGCGGGGCTTGCATGAAAACGAGGGGCGTGGTAAAATTGGCCAAGTGTAGCGTCCTCCCGTCCGTCACGTGACCTGCGTGACGAGGGCCTTGGAAATTAAGCGGGGAGGGAGGGAGGGGCGAAGATGAAGCGGCGGTGAATCTCGGTGGATGCGTGGCAGCAAGGCCACTCACGCCACTTACAATACCCGTCAGCGTATTTAAGTGCGTGCGCAAAGGATTCTACCGCGCTTCGGTAGGAATGCTTGGCGGCCCAGGCGGCATCTCGCCCGTCGCGGACTTGACCGACGACGTGCCTTTGGGGTGAGGACCCTCTGCGGAATCGGCAAGCGGAAGCGGCGGCGGCGTCGCTTCAGCGGTTGACTTAGAGGCGTTGATCATAATCCGAAGCGCCGCGGTAACCAGCGCCAGCTTTTCAACCAAAGCGCGATGACCAATTTAATGAATCAGCGGTTCCTCTGCGTACTAGGTTGAATTACTATTGCGATCATCATCGGTGGGTAAAACTAACTTTGTCTCCACGGCGGTCTAAACCCGACTCCACGTTCACATTGGTGGGTGAACAATCCACACAGTGAATTACGCTTCACAATGATAGGAAGGCCGAGGCATGAAGGATCAAAAGCAGCGTCGCTATGAGCGGCTTGGCGCCACAAGCCCGATTATCACAATGGTAACTTTTCGACACCTCTAGCTTCAAATTCCGAAGGTCTAAAGGATCGATAGGCCGCGCTTTCCGCGGTTAGTATTGTCTTTGGAAATCGAATCAAGCGAGCTTTTACCCTTTTGTTCCACCACGAGATTTACGTTCTCGTTGAGCTCATCTTAGGACACTGCGTTATCTTTTAGCGGATGTGCGCCCATTAAACTCCCACACAATGTCTTCGCGGATCGGCCCGAAGCGTGCCTTTGTTCCAAAAAGAGGTGCCGCCTCGATTCCGCGGAATAAGTAAAATAACGTTAAAAGTAGTGGTATTTCACTTTTCGCGTTTCGGCTCCCACTTATACTACACTCTCAAGTCATTTCACAAAGTCGGACTAGAGTCAAGCTCAGCGAGTCTTCTTTCCCGTGATTACGCCAGCCGTTCCTTGGTACGTGGTTTATTTGGATAGTAGGCGAGGGGCGGTGGGGAATCGTTAATCCATTCATGCGCGTCACTAATTAGATGAGGCATTTGGCTACCTTAGAGAGTCATAGTTACTCCGCGGTTTACCAGCTTGGTTGAATTTCTTCGCTTTGACATTGAGCGGCGAAATCACATTGCGTGAGCATCGCGGGACCATCGCAATGCTTTGTTTTAATTAAGCGGTCGGATTCCTTGTCCGTACGGTTCGAGTCGGTATTCGGCGCGGGGAAGGCCCGGGCCGTTCGATCGTCCGGCGGCCTTGTGACCAGCTCGCCCAGCGGGGAACGCTTCGGCGATCCACCGGCGGCCGGCGGGTTGGGCTGGGACCCGTGCCGACCCCGAGCCAATCCTTTTCGAGTTCACGGATCCATTTTGCCGACTTCCTTGCCTACATTGTTCCATCGACCGAGGCATTCACCTTGGGGCGATGCGGTTATGAATACGGCCGTGCGGGCACTTTCGGTCCTCCGGTTTTTCAAGGGCGGCTGCCGGACACCTGCGCGGCGTCGCGGTGCTCTTCGGCCGGCTGGACCACCTCCGGTGGCCGTTTCCGAGTGGGCGGGCTGTTAAGCAGAAAGATAACTCTTCCAGGCCCCGCCGGCGTCTCGGACTCCCTAGCGTTGCCGTCGGCCTTCCGTCGGTTGGGGAATTTTAACCGATTCCCTTCCGAAGCTTCGCGCGGATCAGCTCTGTCGAATGAGTTTCCACATCTCTTAGGATCGACTAACCCATGTGCAAGTGCCGTTCACATGGAACCTTTCCCTCTTCGACTTCAAAGTTCTCATTTGAATATTTGCTACTACCACCAAGATGCCTTGCAAACCCAGTAGCTCGCGGGCTCGCCCCGGGTTTTCGCGACGCGCGCCCTCCCTACTCATCGGGGCCGGCTCTTGCCACGGCGGAGGTATAGGTCCGCAGCTTCAGCGCCATCCATTCGGGGCTAGTTGATTGGCGGTGAGTTGTTACACACTCCTTGGCGGTTCGACTTCCATGACCAGATCCTGTCTTTAATCGACCAACACCCTTTGTGGGTTCTAGGTTAGTAGCGTAGTTGAGCGCAGTAACCGGCTTCGGTTCATCCCGCATCGCCGGTTCGCTTACCAAAATGGCCCAGGAGCTCGATTCCGGCGCGGCTCAGGCCCAGCGCGCCGTCCTACCTATTTAAAGTTTGAGAATAGGTGAGGGCATGCGCCCGATGCCTCTAATCATTGGCTTTACCGATAGAACTTCGTCTGCGGGCTCCGGCTATCTGAGGAAACGGAGGGAACCAGCTACTAGGCGGTTCGATTAGTCTTTGCTATACCCAAGTCGGCGAGCGATTTGCGTCGGTATGCATGCGGGCCTCCACGAGTTTCTCTCGCAGCCGCCCTTCAGGCATAGTTCACCATCTTTGGGTCCCGGCAGTATGCTCTCCTTTCGAACCCTTCCGGAAGATCAAGGTGATTCGGCGGTGCAACCAGCGAGGATCCCGCCGGTCGGCTTCCTTCGCCGGGTTTACTAGCGTTGGCTTCGCACATGTCGGACTCCTTGGTCGTGTTTCAAGGCGGGCGAATAGAAACCGCGGGCGGCGCGGGGGAGGCCTTGAGGTGCACGAGGCACGCGGCAGCCGCTATAACCCACGATCAGCGGCGGCGTCTCCCGCAGGCATGACTACGGCCGGGCTTGGCGCCACGCAATCCGCATCGGTCCAGCGCCCGAGAGTCGTCGGCGGACGGCTCTCCCGTTCCACATCCGAGCGCGCTCGCCCGGCCCCATTCGCTTCCCTCCCGACAATTTCAAGCACTCTTTGACTCTCTTTTCAAAGTCCTTTTCATCTTTCCTCGCGGTACTTGTTTGCGCTATCGGTCTCGCGTATTTAGCCAGGGCGGAATTTACGCCCGATTGGGGCTGCATTCCCAAACAACCCGACTTCATGACGCGCCTGCGTGAGTGCGGCGAGGGGTCGAACGCGGCGGGGCTCTCACCCTCGAGCCCTTTTCCGGGGGACTTGGGCGGTCCGGCCGGGGCAGCTTCTTGAGACTACAATTGAGCAGCGGGGCCTCGATTCTCAACTGAGGCATTCGGTTAATTTCGCCCGTTACTAGGGGAATCCTTGTAAGTTTCTTTTCCTCCGCTTATTGATATGCTTAAACTGGTAGGTAACCCTTTGACACAGAAATTGCATGTGGGCGCCAGCGTGTGCGGCGCATTAGGAATCTGAGACGCATTGGCGGCTTGCCTTGTGACATAGCCTTAGGGGTCGACAACCACCGATTGCGTGGCGCTCGTCTCCAGTGCTTCGCATTTGGATAACCCGCGAGCGGCGCCGGAGGCCAGCATCCGCCCCACCAGCCCCTCGAGGGGCGAGGTTTGGAGTGGGGCAGCGTTGTGTGGCGCCCGGCGGGCGTGCCCTGGCCCTAGTGGCCGAGGCGCAACTTGCGTTCAAAGACTTCGATGGTTCGCGGGATTACGCAATTCACACCAAGTATCGCATTTATTTCGTTCTTCGCCGATCACGAGCGAGATATCCGTTGCGAGTCGTTTTGACATCTGAATCTGACGGCGCGCCGGGGCCAGCGCACCATCTCTGGCGCAGGGGCAATGCTTGATGTTTCGAGTTCCTTGGCGCGGTTTCGCGGAGGTTTCGTTGTCTGTGGGAAAGCGGCGGCAGCGAGCATCGGCCAGCGAAGCCGAGTCGCATGCCCCGCCCGGGGTTTGGGTTGGCCCTCGCCCCGGTTGTATTTCTGGAGTTCCGCGGGTGGATTCGCGTAGGGTTTCAACAATGATCCTTCCAGCGAGGTTCACCTACGGAAACCTTATTCGACTTCTCCTTCCTCTAAATGATAAGGTTGATGGACTTCTTGTGGCGTCGCGGGCGAACGCCCGCGTCGGCGCAATCCGAACACTTCAGGACCATTCAATGCGGTAGGAAGCGGCCGGTGGTGTGTACAAAGAGGCGAGGGGCGTAGTCAGCGAGCGATGACTTCGGCGCTTACTAGGAATTCCTCGTTGAAGACCAACAATTGCAATGATCTATCCCCATCGATGAAATTTCAAAGATTACGGGCATCGGCCAGGCTATAGACTTCGTTGAATACATCCGATTATTGGCGTCGGCCAAGAACATCTAAGGGCATCACGGACACATTGTGCCTCAAACTTCCCTTGGCCTAAGCGGCCATAGTCCCTCTAAGAAGCTGGCGGCGGGTCACCTCGCATAGCTAGTTAGCGGTGAGGTCTCGTTAGATTAGCGGAATTAACGGACAAATCGCTCCACCAACTAAGAGCGGCCATGCACCCCACCCATAGAATCAAGAAAGAGCTCTCGGTCATCAATCCTTACTATGCGGACACGGTAAGTTTCCCGTGTTGAGTCAAATTAAGCCGCGGGGCTCCACTCTGGTGGTGCCTTCCGTCAATTCCTTTAAGTTTCAGCCTTGCGACCATACTCCCGGAACCCAAAGACTTTGATTTCTCATAAGGTCGCGTGAGTCTATAAGCAACATCCGCCCGATCCACAGTCGGCATCGTTTATAGTTGAGACTAGGGCGGTATCACGATCGTCTTGAGCCCCAACTTCGTTCTTGATTAATGAAAACATCCTTGGCAAATGCTTTTCGCGATTGTTGCGTCTTTCATAAATCCAAGAATTTCACCTCGACTATGAAATCACGATGCCCGTACATCCTGTTAATCATTACTCCGATCCAGAAGCCAGCGAGAATAGGACGAAATCCTATGATGTTATCCCATGCTAATGTATCGGGCGTAGGCTTGCTTTGAGCACTCTAATTTCTTCAAAGTAGCTTGCAGGAGGCACGACCGGTCAATTAAGGCCGGGGCGCATGGCGGTAGAAGGGGCGTGACAGCAGTGCACACAGTAGGACGGTTGCCCCGTCGAGGTCCAACTCTGAGCTTTTTAGCGCAACAACTTAAATATCGCTATGGAGGCTGGAATTACGCGGTTCGGCACGGACTTATAATGGATCCTCGTTAAGGGATTTAGATTGTACTCATTCAATTACGGACTCATAGAGCGGTATTGTTATTTATTGTCACTACCTCCCGTGTCGAGGATTGGGTAATTTCTTGGCGCTGCTGCCTTCCTTGGATGTGGTAGCCGTTTCTCGGGCTCCTAGAATCGAACCTAATTCTCCGTCACCCGTCACCACCATAGTAGGCACTATCCTACCATGAAAGTTGATAGGGCAGAGAATTTGAATGATCGCCCGGCACTAAGGCGTCGCGATCCGTCGAGATTATCATGAATCATCGAGCAGCAGGCGAGCCAGCGTCGACCTTTATCTAATAAATCGTCCCTTCCAGGAGGTGGGGGTTTGTTGCGTATTAGCTCTAGAATTACTACGGTTATCCGAGTAGAAGGTACCATCAAACAAACTATAAGCTGATTTAATAGGCCATTCGCGGTTCCACGATCTGAATTAGTTCATACTTACACATGCATGGCTTAATCTTTGAGACAAGCATATGACTCTGGCGGGATCAACGGTAGCATTCCTTAGCGATGCGATGCAGCGTGAGCCAACGCCGCTGGGTGAAGGGCCACAGCGACGCGGCAATCGTGCAAAACTAGCGATAAAGCTATCTGGGCGTTGAAAGGCCATGAAAGCCGCGCCCGCGTGTTCCGCATCCGAGGGCAGTAGGCACACGAGGACGTGGAACCACAAAATAATTTTCAATGGCGCGCTGGGGCGGCGTGTGCCACTTTGGCGTCCTCCCGTGCCCTTGCGAGCACGAGAGAGGAATGGGACACCGTTGGCAACTAATTCCATCACATTAGGTATGCGCACAAGAACCCAAGGCCTTTCGAGAGACACAAGGTCCCGTAGCAAAGCGCGAGAGGGAGCGGCGCCAAGCGTTCGATGCGAAGCCGCGGAGCACGCAAACACACACAACCATACCACAACTCATACACCGCCAGCGTACAGCCAAACCGCGCCAACCAACAGCCCACAACCCAATGCGACAGCGAGGCCGACCAAGCATGCGAGCGAATCAATTGGAGCCAAGCCGGCCCAGCTAGGCATGGCCTGCATAGCGCCGCGTCAGCGATACCCCACAACCCAGGGCCAAAGATGAAGGCGCATCCCGCTCAAGGCAACCACGGTTTTGCGTGTCTAGGCAACAAAACATGCAGCGCAAGGCATTGCAGCGGACTCTAGATTACCCCAGTGGTGTCGCGGAAACTAAACCTGTCGCGCTGCGCATTTACGCTAGCGGGTGTCGCCGTTCCCCTCGAGAGCTCTCACGTTCACTATCACCAATGCCAACAGCAGCGGACCCGCCCTAATCGAAGCAAAACCTAGCAGCCAACCGGCGCTTCCATTCAATGAGAGGCGCATCACGGGCATTGCCGAGCATGAACAGGACATTAAATCGAGGCCACGAGATGCCACAACACGCATAATTCCTAGGTTGCCCAAAAGCGGGCGAGCTTCAAAGCAAAGCCCGAGTTCACCCGGGCCACGATAGCCTCACGGGCTAAAATTGAGCGCAAATCAACCCAAAGGCAACCACGCTTTGCGTGTCTAGGCAACAAAATGCGTACGCGCTAATACGAAGCAACACCTAGCAGCCAACGGCGCATCCATTCAATGGGGCGGCGCATCGCGAGCATTGCGAGCATTAAAGCGGGACTTTAAAGGAGGCCACCATTGATGCCACAACCGCAATGCTTAGGTTGCCCAAAAGACAGATGAGTTTTCAAAGCCAAGCCCTAAGCACCCCATGTCCCAAGACCCATTCGCTAGCTAGGATGCAAATTCATTGGATTGTCGCGTCCGTGCAGGATTTGATTGGGAAGCCGTCTTGAAAGCAATGCATGTCGCGGGCCCGGCACAAGACCAACCATAGGGTGCCTCGAAGAATCGAGGATAATCCCGACACAGAACAAACAGCGTAGCACCACGCGCAACTAGCATCCCCTGCTACCCCGAGCACATTGAGACCCCGGCAGAACCCACCATATGGCGGTGCTTCCCGTCCAATGCTCGGTCGAACATTGCCAACCATCATGCATGAGGATCCCAAAACCAGCGCGACTCCTTTGGGAAAATTCCACCGTCGCGGGAATTTTGGAATTGGCGGCGGCCACCGTTGGCGGCATGGTCGGGCGGCGACGGCGAGCCGTTAATGTGCACCATGGATGCCCACACACCCCAATTCCCATGCCATAGCGCGGTGGTGGGGGTGTGTGCAGCTCATGAAGACAAGAAGGGAGTGGGGTGCCTAGGCGGGCAACTCACCCTTAAGAAGCAGTGCTTAGTTGGCCTTGTGGCGTGAAAACATCACATTCGCGAGGAGACATAGGGCCTTTTGAGAAGAAATACATGGAATTTTGATGAAATTTTTGCATGCATGCTTAGAATAATGTATTCTAGGTTGTGTAAAATTTCATAATTTTTCTGAGATGTGAAAATATTTTTTTTTTTTTATTTGCAAAATGTATAAAAATTTAAAAATTAAAAATGCATGGGAAGTTGGTTTTTCTTGTTGGGAATGCTCTTACATGTGTAACATGATTTTTAGAAAGCTTATTGTGCGGGGTAAAATGTGTTTGGCTCGGTCAAGTTGATACATGTGTGCTAGCGGTGGCACGGTGGCATGTCGTGGGGGTGCCAACTGTGCAACCATGTGCATGGGAAGTTGGTTTTGATTGTTGGGAATGCTCTTATATGCAAAAGTGGTATTTGGGAGCCTTATTGTCTTGGGGCAAAATGTGTTTGGCTTACGGACAAGTTGGAAACGCTTATGGGCATGCGGTTGCACTTTCGTGGAGCACGAGTGGGGGGCGTGGCACATGTTCAACCAAGTGCATGGGAAGTTGATTTTGATTGTTGGGAATGCTCTCATATGCCAAAATTGATTTTTGGGAGCCTTGGTAATGGGGCAAAATGTGTTTTAGCGCGGACAAGTTGGACGCATGTGCATGCGGTGGCACTTCGTGGAGCCTTGTGGGGCGTGGCACATGTTCAACCAAGTGCATGGGTAGTTGGTTTTGATTGTTGGGAATGCTCTCATATGCCAAAAGTGATATTTGGGAGCCTTATTGTGCGGGGTAAAATGTGTTTGCTACGGACAAGTTGGAGCAGCATGGGCATGTGGTGGCACTAGGTAGACGCCGTGGGGGGTACGTGGCACATGTTCAACCAGTGCATGGGAAGTTAATTTTGATTGTTGGGAATGCTCTCATATGCCAAAGTGATAGTTGGGAGCCTTATAATGCTTGAGCAAAATGTGTTTAGCGCGGACAAGTTTAGCAGCGTTGGCATGTGGGGGCATGCATGGGACGCAGTGGTGCATGGGCATAGAGTGTAGCACAGGCATGCATGAACCTCACATTAGCAAATTTGGTGTTTGAGAGGAATGCCATGACAGCCAACTAGCAAGCCCGCGGCCCGCGTCGTGGCGTGCCATAGTGGCGACCCGCGACCGTGGCGCCAGCCCACGTGCATGCCCACACCAGCCCGAGCGTGGGGCGTGCACAGGGCTACAAGCGCGCGCGTAGGCTGCCATGTTTGTAGCAGCGCGCCGCGGCGCTGCCATGGCGCGCCGGCGCGTTTGTCCGCGGCAGCATGCAATGGGCGCCCGGTAGCGGCGTCAGCGGCATGCCACAGGCGCCAGCGTCGCGGCATGCCACGGGCGCCGGCGCCTTGACAGCTGACTTGCCATGGGCGCCCGGTAGCGCGTCAGCGACTGCGCCCGTCACGTGTGTGCGCAGGGGGGCCTTGGTGATGCTAATATGTGGCAGCGGGGCTTGTCCTTGCGATTCCTTAGCCACCCCATGCCCATGCAGCATGAAGAGCCGGCGCGCCGCGTGCCGAGACTTTGTTACCGCAGGGGAGGAGTTTTACAGGCACATAGGAGCGGGGCCGAGTCATGCCGGGGCTTGCATGAAAACCGAGGGGCGTGGTAAAATTGGCCAAGTGTAGCGTCCTCCCGCGTCCGTCACGTGACCTGCGTGACCGAGGGGCCGGAGGAGAGTGCGGGGAGGGAGGGAGGGGCGAATCGAGGAAGCGGCCAGCGAAATGAATCTCGGTGGATGCGTGGCAGCAAGGCCACTCGCCACTACAATACCCGTCGGCGTATTTAAATTAGATGCGCAAAGGATTCTACCCGCCTTTCGGTAGGAATTGTACTTCAAAGGCGGACCTTGTATCTCGCCGTCTTGGACTTGACCAACGACTGCGTGCCTTTGGGGGTGGGGACCCTATGCTTGGTCGACAAAAGCGGGCGGCGAGCGTCGTGTAAGCTTCTAGCGGATTCGACTTGGCGTTGGTCATAATCCGGTATACGGTAACCAGCGCCAGCTTTTCAACCAAAGCGCGATGACCAATTATGCGAATCAGCGGTTCCTCTCGTACTAGGTTGAATTACTATTGCGTCTGTCATGGTAGGGTAAAACTAACTGTCTCCGCGGCGGTCTAAACCCGACTCCGTTCCCTATTGGTGGGTGAACAATCCAACACTTGGTGAATTCGCTTCACAATGATAGGAAGAGCCGACATGAAGGATCAAAAGCAGCGTCGCTATGAGCGCTTGGCGCCGCAAGCCCGGTTATCCACAATGGTAACTTTTACGCACCTCAGCTTCAAATTCCGAAGGTCTAAAGGATCGATAGGCCGCTTTCTTGCGGTTACATTATCGTGCGGAAATCAGAATCAAGCGAGCTTTTACCCTTTTTGTTCCTGCGAGATTTACGTTCTCGTTGAGCTCATCTTAGGACACTGCGTTATCTTTTAGCGGATGTACGCCCGAAGCCAAACTCCCGCACGACAATGTCTTCGCCGGATCGGCCGCTTGGCGTGCCTTTGTTCCAAAAGAGGCGATGCCGCCTCGATTCCGCGGAATAAGTAAAATAACGCGTTAAAAGTAGTGGTATTTCACTTTGCGTTTAAAACCACTTATACTACACCTCTCAAGTCATTTCACAAAGTGGGACTAGAGTCAAGCTCAGCGGGGTCTTCTTTCCCCGATTACGCCAGAAGCCGTTCCCTTGGTAGTTTTGTTGGATAGTAGGCGAGGGGCCGGTCAGAATCTCGTTAATCCATTCATAAGTCGTAATTGAATGTGCGAGGCATTTGGCTACCTTAAGAGAGTCATAGTTACTCCCATGCGTTTACAGCGCTTGGTTGAATTTCTTCACTGACATTGAGCCTTTGGGCAGAAATCACATTGCGTGAGCATCGCGAGGGAGACCATGCAATGCTTTGTTTTAATTAA
>VOIH02000026.1:0-36349 GCA_007844105.2 Rhamnella rubrinervis
CTGGTAGGAGGTAAGTCCGGTATTGGAAGAGCACCGCCGCGTCGCGTGGTGTCGGAGGTGCGCCCGTATTATGAAAATCCGGAGGACCGAGTGCACATACGCCCGGTCATTACTCGCATAACGCATCAGGTCTCCCAAGGTGAGCGACCTGCAGTGATGGAACAATGTAGGCAAGGGGTAAGTGAAATGGATCCGTAACCTGCGGGAAAAGGATTGGCTCGGTGGTGAGCGCGGGGTCGATCCGAACCATTGGCTTGTCGGTGGACTGCTCGAGCTGCTCAGCGGCGAGGAAGCGAAGTCGCAGCGCGTCTTGCGCCGAGAGGGCAATTGCAGGAGCGGCCTCCGGGGGCCTTCCGGCGTCCGAGCGATCGACTTCAGTACCGGACAGGGAATCCGGCATTTAATTAAAACAAAGCATTGCGATGGTCCTGCGGATGCTCCGCAATGTGATTTACGCGATTACTCACGAATGTCAAAGTGAAGATTCAACCAGCGTAATTAGCGGCGAGAGTAACTATGACTGCAAGGTAGCCAAATGCCTGCGTCATCTAATTAGTGGCCAGCATGAATGGATTAACGAGATTCCCCTTTGTCCATGTCTACTATCCGTGAGCCGACCAGGCAGGGCTTGGCGGAATCGGTGGGGGAAGAGACCTGTTGAGCTTGACTCTGAGTGGGCTTTGTGAAATGACTTGAGGGTGTAGTATAAGTGGGGCCCAGGAAGCTTGAGAGTGAAACTCTGCTACTTTTAGCGTTATTTTATTACCAGTGAATGGTGAGAACCTTTGCCCTCTTTTGGAACAAAGGCAGCCGGCCAGACGTCCGACGAGAAGACATTGTCGGGGTGGGGTTTGTTTGGGGCGGCACATACATTAAAGATAACGCGGGTGTCTAAGATGAGCTCAGCGAGACAATCTCGTGTGGAACAAAGGGTAAAGCTTCGTTTGATTCGATTTCCGGTCTGATCTGAGCCCAGGTAGCGTGGCCTATCGATCCTTTAGACCTTGAATTTGAAGCTAGAGGTGTGGAAAAAGTTACCACGAGGATAGCGGCTTTATGGCGTGGCGTTCATAGCGGCGTTGCTTTTTGATCGCCGATGTAAAGCTCTTCCTATCATTGTGAAGCGAAATTCACCAAGTGTTGGATTGTTCACCCGCCAATAGGGAGCGTGGTGGGTTTAGGCAGAGTGGTGAGGCGGAGGTTAGTTTTACTACGATGACGGTATTTAATAGTAATTCAACCTGATGCAGGAGGAACGTTGATTAGCACAATTGGTCATCGCTTGGATTTGAAAAGCGATGTGTGAAGCTACCGTCTTGTTGGATTATGGTGAGCAGCTCCTCAGAAGTCGAATCCAGGGCTAGAAGCGACACATACTTGGCGCGTGCCGTTGCCACGACACTGCGGTAGGGGTCTCACCCCGAAGACGCGATGTCGTTGGTCAAAGTCCGTGCGGAGATGCAGCGGGCATGTGAAATTACAATTCCTACCGGCGTGGGTAGAATCCTTTGCGGGCGACTTGCATGCAGCGGCGGGGTATTGTAAGTGGCGAGTGGCCTTGCTGCCACGATCCGAATTCAGCCTGGCGTCAACGATTCGTCCCTCCCTCCCTCCGTTTAATTTCCGAAGGCCCCGGTCGCGAGGTCCGCAGGAGACGGGGGAGGAGCGCTACAAGCCAATTTTACCACGTCCCTCGGTTTTCATGCAAGCCGGGCATGACTTCGGGGCCGTTACTTATGTGCCTATGTGTACAAACTCGCCCGTGTGCTCAAAGTCACAAACCCGCGATCGCGGCGTGCCTTCATTAAGCGATATGGGCATGGGAATTTGGCCAAAGGAATATGAGGGGACAAGCCGCTGCCACATATTGCATCTCAGCGCGGCCCCCAGTGCACCTGAGCCCAGCAGGCAAGCGCAGCCCAGCGCCTTTAGGCCCCATAGCAACAGCCATGTAGCGCCGAGCATCACCACGCCCGAACCGCGCCCCTTGGCAAGCGCCCGAGAGCATGCAGCAGACGCTGGCGCCCATACACTCTCTGAACAAGCAGCGGCGGCACCCATAGCGACGCGAAGCGCGCGCGCCCATAGCATACAGCCCTTGCTTGCTGCCTTGTGCCCACGCCAGTGGGTAGGTGAGCATACGCCCGTAAGCTACAGTGGCTGGTGCATTTTGCCACCCATGTATCCACGGACTTGTTGAAACCCTGAAGCCGTGCGGCCTTAGTTGCTTGTTTGACCCTCGGAAGCAACTAAGTAAGCTACTTACACAAAAGCTAAGCAACAAGCAAGAACTTTAGAGAGAAACTAGAGAGATGGGGAGAAATAATTGTATTCCTCAATACTTTGGTGGTTTGGCTAATGAAGCCTCCCCTTTATTTATAGTGTTACAACAAGCGATCCTGGCTATAATACATTCGATCCTACGGGAGATGGAGCTTCTAGAATACTCCACCAAGTGCTATTTAACTAGCGACAACTAAGCAAGCACTAGAATCTTCTAGAATGTTCTACACACATCTAGAGAACTCCACATGCTTCTTGCCCAAGTGTAGGAAGCGCCCACAATGCGTTGATGAAATGCGGCGTGACATTCTCCCCACCCATGCCGTCGACGTCCTCGTCGACTTCTCATATGGAACCCCTTGACATGATCCTTGAATTGCCAACATGTAGTTGCGGGTTCCGAACTTGCTTCACCTTCGGGTCGTCCCTCCCATCTTATGAAGTACTCAACGGCTGGATGATCTTTCCTCCAGCACCAATCGCTCCATGTCATAAGTGCTTGTTGTTCCGTCGGTTTTCTTTGAACACAAGGTCTCAACATGGTTTTCCTTGTACACGCCCATTGATCCATTCTCTTGGTTGTCTTCCGCGGGTAGTGCCTCACCAAGTCCGCATACTTAGTCCCATTCTTGACAACTTTGAAAGTGGATGGACTCCTCCCTTTGTGATTCGTAACAATGGTATGAGGAGTCAAGGTTGTTGCCGGATGCCTTATCCCTTTGGTGTGCGTGGCATGCTTTGTTATCGAACCTATTACGGCATATCACGTGTTGCCTCCGATATGAAGAATGCCATCTTGACCCAATTGGCTCATTTTACTTTCCATGACCGAGCATCGATGTCGCTTTGCTTTGGCATCATGCTCCATGTTCTCCTTGAACATTTCCCTTGGAGCTCACTTGCCGATGCCAATTGACCACTTCCTCGATCGTTGGTAACCATAGTGTTTGTACGAACTTGCCTTCAAGCTTGTGATCCACCTCACCATTTGGCGGAAGCTCCTTTGGTAGCTTCGGGCGGTATGGCGTCTTTGACCTCTTCAAGAGACCTTGCCCATGTCTCTGGTATCTCCTGAGTGTTAGCCTCCTTGTCCTTACAAAGGCGGTAATGTGTTTGCCAGCTTCCTTCAAACTCCTTCTCAAGTTGAATGGCGGAGGAGTCGTTTGGTGTTGGTGCTTGGTTTTGACATGGTTGGAATCATGCGGGCTTCCTCCATGATGCACATCAGCGTTGTAGCGAGGAAGAGGAATGGCATTGAATTGCCTAAAGATTCCATACCAAGCACAATATCAAAGTCATCGATAGGAGCAATAGAAGTCTATTTTACCTTGCCACGAGCGAGATTTAGCTCCACCTCGCGAGCGTACCATCAGATGGTCTTGCCTCGGTATTCACGGTCTTTAGACGCCCTTGCCCCTTTCCGAATTTTAGGCCAAGCCTCATGGCCTCTTCTCTTTTAATGAAGTTGTGGGATGCGCCGGTGTCCACCATGGCTTGCGCATCCTTCCCGTTTATACGTGCCGCCACGTACATGAGGGATCTATCCTTGTTGTTGGATGTCGGGACCGGATTGACATGCAATGCGTTGAGGAGTTGTAAGCAACCAATTGAATGGCTGGTGCTTCCCCTCCTCGTTCCGCGGATGCTTCCTTCTGTTAAGCATGGCATTAAGGGCATTTCTCTTAGGACATTCCCTAAGCGTGCGGACCATCACAAAGCATTTGGTTCTTGGCTTTACCTCCTTGTTGCCTCCCCTCTTCCAATCTCGGTTTTGTGAAGGCTTCCTCGAATTATCCTTGCCTTGTGGAGCCTTATGGAACTTTGTTTCCTCACCGTCGTCATGATCATCCCTTGGTTTCGAGTTTGAGGACTCACCTTGCCTATAATTCATGAGAGTTTCCGCGGTGGTGAGGGCGGTGGCGATGTCTTGTATTCCCCGTCGTTGGAGTTCTTGAGATGCCCACAATTGTAGCCCATCCATGAAGTTGAAGAGAGATCCTCTCGGTCATGTTGGGAATTTGAAGCATTAGGCGGAGAACTCCTCCACATACTCACGAATGGAGCATGTATGCTTTAACTCCTTCATTTTCTTTGGCGTCATGTATACATTCACGGGGGTAGAATTGCTTCTTCACTCATGCTTTAGATCTTCCCAGGTTGATGATGCAAGTCCCTTTCTCATTCCTCATGTTTTCTCGCCACCACGTAGCACCAAGATCCAGTTAAGTAAAGGGAGGCGGTGATTACCTTTTGCCTTTAAATCGTGCATGTGGATTCCCTCGAAGTATCGCTCCATATGCCACATGAAGTTATCCACTCTTTGGCATCCCTCTTGCCACTAAACTCCTTGGGTTTGGGAACATCCACCCTTGGAGTGAGCATATTGAGTGGTGATGGCACCACTAGTTGCAGCCAGCTTGCATAGCGCCCAATCGCACGAGTTTCCTCCCTCCGTGCTTAAGCTCCTCCATTTGAGCTTTCATGGCGAAAGTGTTTCAAACACTTCGCTTGAAGGTAGCATTCTCTTGGCTACGTTTTGAGATTGGCATCGTGACGCTTTGCATGTTGCCATGAAGCTCCTCCAGCAGTGCGTCCACCACGACCTTGAGCTCCTCCGCGCTTTGCTCGACCGATCCAACCTTTCCATCCGTCGGCGACGGCTACCGCCAGCGCCGTGGCCTCCATAGCGGCTTCGTGACTTGAGCGTCCTGCGTGCTGCGCCTTGGAATGGTGGGTTCGACCTCCCTTCCCTCATCTCTTCTCCTACCGCGCACCTCGGGGAAGACATGCGTGTTCTTCTGGCTTGCTTGCTAACTCCTTACGAGCGTGGCTCATACCAAGCCGCGGACTTGTTGAAACCACTGGCCGTGCGGCCTTAGTTGCTTGTTTTGACCACCGGAGCAACTAAGTAAGCTACTTACCCCGAAAAGCTAAGCAACAAGCAAGAACTTTAGAGAGAAACTAGAGAGAGATGGGGAGAAATAATTATTCCTCAATACTTTGGTGGTTTGGCTAATGAAGCCTCCCACTTATTTATAGTGTTACAACAAGCGATCTAGCGGCTATAATACATTCGATCCTACGGTGAGATGGAGCTTCTAGAATACTCCACCAAGTGCTATACAACTAGCGACAACTAAGCAAGCACTAGAATCTTCTAGAATGTTCTACACACATCTAGAGAACTCCACACTTCTTGCCCAAGTGTAGGAAGCGCCCACAATGCGTTGATGAAATGCGGCCGTGACACATGCGCGCCACGGCGTGGGCGCCGTGGCTTGCTAGTTGGCTGTCATGGCATTCCTCGAAACACCAAATTTGCTAATGTGAGGTTCACGGATGCATGCCACACTCTATGCCCATGCACCCGGTGCCCATGCATGCCACATGCCAGCAGCGTTCAAACTTGTCCGTGCCAAACACATTTTGCCCGCACAATAAGGCTCCCAACTATCACTTTTGGCATATGAGAGCATTCCCAACAATCAAAATTAACTTCCCATGCACTTGGTTGAACATGTGCCACGACCCCACGGTGCCCACGAGTGCCACCACATACCCATGCGTTCCAACTTGTCCGTGCCAAACACATTTTACCCACAATAAGGCTCCCAAATATCACTTTTGGCATATGAGAGCATTCCCAACAATCAAAACCAACTCCCATGCACTTGGTTGAACATGTGCCACGGCCCACGGTGCCCACGGTGCCACGCATGCACATGCGTTCCAACTTGTCCGTGCCAAACACATTTTGCCGCCAATAAGGCTCCCAAAATCAATTTTGGCATATGAGAGCATTCCCGACAATCAAAATCAACTTCCATGCACTTGGTTGAACATGTGCCGGCCCACGGTGCCACGGGTGCAACCCATGCCCATCGTTCCAACTTGTCCGTGCCAAACACATTTTGCCCGCACAATAAGGCTCCCAAATACCACTTTTGGCATATAAGAGCATTCCCACAATCAAAACCAACTTCCATGCACATGGTTGCACATGTACCTTAGCACCCCACGATGCGCAGGTGTGCCACATGAAGCACATGTATCAACTTGGCCGAGCCAAACACATTTTACCCTTTAATAAGCTTTCTAAAAATCATGTTACACATGTAAGAGCATTCCCACAAGAAAAACCAACTTCCCATGCATTTTTAATTTTTTAAATTTTTATACATTTTGCAAATAAAAAATAAAAAATATTTTCACATCTCAAAATTATGAAATTTTTACACAACCTAGAATACATTATTCTAAGCATGCATGCAAAAATTTCATCAAAATTCCATGTATTTCTTCAAAAAGGCCCTTATGTCTCCTCGCGCATGATGTGATGTTTTACTGGCATCACAAGGCCAGCGGTTAATTAAGCTCTTTAAGGGGGTGAGTTGCACTGCCTAGGCACCCCCCCCCTGGCCCATGGCTGCCCACACACCCCACCACGCCGTGCCATGGCATGGGTGGGAGGTGTGTGAGCATCCATGTCGTTTCGATCGTGGCCGCCTGCCCAGCGTCGGCCGCCGTCAATGGTGGCCGCCCGTCGTCGGAATTCAAAAATTCCGGCGGCGGTGGAGACCCCAAAGGAGTGCGGTTTTGGGATCCTCATGCGATGATGGTTGGCAATGTTCGGCGGAGCATAGCGGGGAAGCGACGATATAGGGTGTGGGTTGGTCTTTGGGGTCTCGAATGTGCTTGGGGTAGCGAGGGATGCTAGTTCGCGGCGGTGGTGCTCGTTGCTTGTTGGTGTTGGGGATTATCCTCGGGAGCCGCCGGGAGGCACCACATGGTTGGTCTTTGGTCTTTGGGCTGCGACATGCATTGCTTTCAAGGCGTGCTTCGATCAAATCCTGAGTGCGGACGTGACACGTGAATTTGCATCCTAGCTAGCGATGGGTCTTGGGACATGGGGTGCTTGCGGGCTTGGCTTTGAAAACTCATCTGTGCTCTTGGGCAACCTAAGCATTGCGTGTTGTGGCATCAATGGTGGCCTCGGTTTAAAGTCCGTTCTAATGCTGCGGCAATGCCGTGATGCGGCCGCTCGATTGAATGGATCGCGTCGGTTGGCTGCTAGGTGTTGCCGTATTAAGCGGATGCGATTTTGTTGCCTAGACCATAGCGGTGGTTGCCTTTGGGTTGGGATTTGCGTTCAATTTTAAGCCCGTAGGCTATCGGTGGCGGGGTGAACTTCGGGGCTTTGCTTTGAAGCTTCGTCCGCTCTCTTGGGCAACCTAGGAATTGCGTGTTGTGGCATCTCGGTGGCCTCGATTTAATGTCTGTTCTAATGCTCGGCAATGCCGTGATCGCCTCTCGATTGAATGGGCGTCGGTTGGCTGCTAGGTTTTGCCATTATTAGAGGGGTCAGCGGATTGGCATTGGTGATAGTGAGCGTGAGAGCTCTTGGGAGGAGCGAAGACACCCGTTAGCGAAATCGCGTGGCGATTGTGTTTAGTTTCCGCACACCACTTTCGGGGTAATCTAGAGTCCGTTGCCAATGCCTTGCTTAGCGGCATGTTTTGTTGCCTAGAACCGCAAAACCGGTGGTTGCCTTTGGCGGGGATCGTCTTCAATCTTTGGCCCTTGGGTTGTGGGGGTATCGTTGGCAGCGGTGCGTTCGCGTCGCGTCATGCTAGCGGTGCCGGCTTGGCTCCAATTGATTCGTTCGCATGCTTGAGTGGCCTCGTTGTCGATTGGGTTGTGGGCTGTTGGTTGGCGTTGGGTTTGGCTATGCTGCGATGGTGTATGAGTTGTGGTATGGTTGTGTGTGTTTGCGGGCTCCGTGCCGGGCATGGCTGCTTGCGCTCGCTCCCTCTCGGCGCTTTGCTCGGGGGACCTTGTGTCTCTCGGCGTCTTGGGTTCTTGTCTTTGCATACCTAATGTGATGGAATTAGTTGCCAGCGGTGTCCCATTCCTCTACGTGCTCTGCAAGACGCGGGGAGGGCGTCAAAAGTAACACCGCAGCGTCCCGGCCATTGAAAATTATTTTGTGGCGCCCGCGGTCCGTGTGCCTACTCGTCCGGATCGCGGAACCGCGTGGGTGGGCTTTCATGGCCTTTGAGCCGGCATAGCTTTATCGCTAGTTTTGCACGATTCGCGTGCGTTGTAGCCGACCCGGTGGCGTTGGGCTCCTGCGGCATCGGCATCATGAAGAATGCTACAGGTTGATCACGCGGTAGTCATATGCTTGTCTCAATTAAGCCATGCATGTGTAAGTATGAACTAATTGGTGTGAAGCTGCGAATGGCTCATTAAATCGATTATAGTTTGTTTGATGGTACCTTCTACCGGATAACGTAGTAATTCTAGAGCTATCGTGCAACAAACCCGACCTGCGGAAGGGGCGCATTTATTAGATAAAAGGTCGGCGGGGCTCGCCCGTTGCTCGATGATTCATGATAACTTCGGCGGATCGCCGCGGCCTTAGTCGCGTGACGCATCATTCAAATTTACGCCTATCAACTTTCGATGGTAGGATAGTGGCCTACTATGGTGGTGGCGGGTGGCGGAGAGTAGGGTTGATTAGGAGGGGCACGAGAAGCGGCTACCACATCCAAGGAAGGCGTGGTAGCGCAAATTACGATCGACCGGGGAGGTAGTGACAATAAATAACAATGCAGGGCTCTATGAGTGCAGTAATTGGAATAGTACAATCTAAATCCTGCGAGGATCCATTGGAGGCAAGTCAGGTGCCGGCCCGCGGTAATTCCGGCTCAATAAGCGTATATTTAAGTTGTTGCGGTTAAAAGCTGCGTAGTTGGACCTTGGGATGGGGCGGTGGTCGCCTTTGGGTGTGCACTGTTGTCCGCGTCCCTTCTACGGCGATCGCTCACGGCCTTAATTGGCCGGGTCGTGCCTCGGTCTTTGTTACTTTGAAGAAATTAGAGTGCTCAAAGCAAGCCTACGCTCTGGATACATTAGCATGGGATAACATCATAGGATTTGGTCCTATTACATTTGGCCGGGATCGAGTAATGATTACGAGGGACGGTCGGGGGCATTAGGTATTTCATAGTCGGAGGTGAAATTCTTGGATTTATGAAAGGCGAACAAGCTGCGAAAGCATTTGCCAAGGATGTTTTCATTAATCAAGAGCGAAAGTTGGGGGCTCGAAGGCGATCGGATACCGTCTAGTCTCGACCATAAGCGATGCCGACCGGGGATGCGGATGTGCTTATAGGACTCGCGGCACCTTATGAAAATCAAAGTCTTTGGGTTAGGGGAGTATGGTGCAAGGCTGAAACTTAAAGGAATTGGCGGAAGGGCACCACGGGAGTGGAGCTGCGGCTTGACTCAACCGGGGGAACTTACAGGTCAGGACATAGTAAGGATTGTGGTGAGAGCTCTTTCTTGATTCTATGGGTGGTGGTGCATGGCGTTCTTAGTTGGTGGAAGCGATTTATGCAGTTAATTAGTTAGCGAGCGAGACCTCGACACGCTAACTAGCTATCGCGGAGGTGACCCTCGCGACCAGCTTCTTAGAGGGACTATGGCGGCAGGCCAGGAAGTTTGAGGCAATACAGTGCGTGATGCCCTTAGATGTTACGGGCGCCGCGGCCTACTGCGATGTATTCAGCGAGTCTATAGCCTTGGCGGCGGGGCGGGTAATCTTTGAAATTTCATGCATTGATGGGGATAGATCATTGCAATTGTTGGTCTTCAGCGAGGAATTCCTAGTAGCGCGAGTCATCGCTCGCGTTGACTACGTCCACGCCCTTTGTACACACCGCGTCGCTCCTACCGATTGAATGGTCGGTGAAGTGTTGGATTCGTCGGCGTGGGGGTTATTTGCCGGCGTCACAAGAAGTCCACGAACCTTATCATTTAGAGGAAGGAGTAAGTAACAAGGTTTCCGTAGGTGAACTGCGGAAGGATCATTGTTGAAACCACTTGCAGAGCGACCCGTGAACCGTAAAATACAGCGAGGCGAGGGCCAGCCAGGCGGGCATGCGACTTCGGGCCGCTGGCGATGCCGCTGCCGCCGCCTTCCCGCCGCCAAGCGAAACCCGGCAGAAACCGGCGCCAAGGAACTCGAGCGAATCAAGCATTGCCGGCGGAGGAGATGGTGCGTCAGGAAGCTGCGTCGTATTATGTATGTCAAAGCGACTCGGCAGCGGATATCGGCTCTGCGCCGATGAAGAGCGTGCGAAATCACGATACTTGGTGTGAATTGCGAATCCGTGAACCATCGAGTCTTTGAGCATAAGTTGCGCGAAGCCACTAGGTGAGAACGCGTCTACAGGCGTCACACAGCGTTGCCCCACTCCAAACCTGCGTCCTCGAGGGCTGGTGAGGCGGATGCTGGCCTCCCGTGCGCCCGGCTGCGCGGTTGGCCCAAATCACGAGCACTTCGGAGGCGGCGCCCGGCAATGTCGGTGGTTGTCGAACCCTCGGTGCCATGCAGCGCGCGAGCCGCCAATGCGTGCCGTAGACCCCGCGCGCACGCGGCGTCCAATAGCGACCAGTCGGCGGGGGTTACCGTGAGTTTAAGCATATCAATAAGCGGAGGAAAAGAAACTTACAAGGATTCCCCTAGCTAGAGGCGGGCAGGGGAGCGGCCAGGTTGAGAATCGGCGCCTCCGGCGTTAATTGTAGTCTGAAGAAGCGTCCTGTGGCGGACGGGGCCCAAGTCCCAGGAAGGCGTGAGAACCCCGTCGTGCGGACCACAATCGCACCATATTTGCGAGTCGGGTTGTTTGGGAATGCAGCCCCGTCGGCGGTAAATTCCGTCCAGGCTAAATCTGAGGGCCGATAGCAAACAAGTACGCGAGGAAGATGAAAAGGACTTTGAAAAGAGAGTCAAAGAGTGCTTGAGGGATGGGAAGCGAATGGGGGCGGCGATGCGCCTCGGTGGATGTGGAGCGGTGAGAGCGGTCCGCGATCGACTTCGAGGCGCGGACGATCGGGTTGCGGTGGCGGCCCAAGCGGGCTGTAGTCATGCGTGGAGGCGTCGTCGCCCGCGATCGTGGTTGGCAGCGCCGCGTCGTGGCGTGCCTGCGTGCACTGGCGCTCGGCGTCGGCCGTGGGCTCCCATTCGGCCCGTCTTGAAACACGGACCAAAGTCGACATGTAATGTGCGAGTCAGCGGGCTAGTAAACCCGTAAAGCGCAAGGAAGCTGGCTGGCGGGATCCCTCGCGGGTTGCACCCGGCCGACCTTGATCTTGAGAAGGGTTGGTGAGAGCATGCACAGCCGGGACGAAAGATGGTGAACTATGCGGCGGCGAAGCGGAGGAAACTACGGTGGAGGCCAGCGGCGATCTTGGCGATGCAAATCGTTAAATGCGACTTGGGTATAGAGGCGAAAGACTAATCGAACCGTCTAGTAGCTGGTTCCCTCGAAGTTTCCCTCGGGATAGGCTGGAGCCCTGAGGCGAGTTCTATCGGGTAAAACCAATGATTAGAGGCATCGAGATGCCCTGCGACCTATTCTCAAACTTTAAATAGGTAGGGCCTGGTACGCCGTTGAGCCGTGCCGCGGAATCGAGAGCTCAAGTGGGCCATTTTGGTAAGCGAGCTGGCGTCGCGGGATGAGCGAGGGGTTCGATTTGACTCTGGCGCTAACCTAGAACCTGAGGGTGTTGGTGGATTAAGGCAGCGGGGCGGTGGTCATGGAAGTGAAATCCGCTAAGGAGTGTGTAACAACTCACTGCGAATCAACTAGCCCGAAAATGGATGGCGCTGAAGCGTGACCTATAGGCCGTCGGGGGCAGAGCCGAACCACGATGAGTAGGAGGCGGCGGTCATTTGCAAAACAGAGGCCTTGAGCGGCGGGCGGCCGTCGGTCTGAGGATCTTGGTGGTAGTAGCAAATATTCAAATGAGAACTTTGAAGGCGAAGGGGAAAGGTTCCATGTGAGCGGCACTTGCACATGGGTTGAGTCGATCCTAAGAGGCGGGGAAACCGTCGGCAGTAGCGATCCGTGAGCTTGAGGAATCGGGTTAAAATTCACGAGCGGGGCGTGAAGGTGGCAAGCGTTAGAGTCAGGAGGCGTCGGCGGGGGCCTCGGGAAGAGTTATCTTTGTTTAACGGCACTGCCCACCACAGAAGCGGCTCGGCCGGAGGTAGGGTCAGCGGCTGGAAGAGCACCGCTGCGTCGCGTGGTGTCGGTGCGCCCGGCGACCGCGAAAATCCGGAGGGCCAGGTGCACCGCCGCCGCGGTCGTACTCATAACGCATCAGGTCTCCAAGGTGAGCGACCTGCAGTGCGATGGAACAATGTAGGCAAGGGAAGTCGGCAAAATGGATCCGTAACCTCGGGGAAAAGGATTGGCTCGAGAAGACGCGGGGTCGATCCGAACGTCGGCTGTCGGTGGGTACTTTCGGCTGCTCCATGGCGAGGCGAGTGCAGCGATCTTGCCGAGGGCTGAGGAGCGGCCCTCGGGGGCCTTCCGGCGTCGAGCGATCGACTTCGAGGCTGAGTGCGGACAAGGGAATCCGGCATTTAATTAAAACAAAGCATTGCGATGGTCCTGCGGATGCTCCGCGCAATGTGATTTACGCGGATGCTCGAATGTCAAAGTGAAGAAATTCAAAGCGGCGGGTAAGCGGCGGGAGTAACTATGACTCTCTTAAGGTAGCCAAATGCCTGCGTCATCTAATGGTGGCGGCGCATGAATGGATTAACGAGATTCCCATCACATCTACTATCAGTGAAACCACCAAGGGAGCGGGCTTGGCGAGAATCGTGAGGAAGAGACCTGTTGAGCTTGACTCTAGTCGACTTTGTGAAATGACTTGAGAGGTGTAGTATAAGTGGGGCCGGAAGCGGCGAAAGTGAAATACCACTACTTTTAGCGTTATTTTACTTATTAGTGAATCGGAGCCGCGCCCTGCTTTTTGGAACAAAGGCAGCTTGTGGGCGTCCGAGGAAGACATTGTCGGGTGGGGAGTTTGGTGGGCGGCACATCGTTAAAGATAGCGGTGTCCTAAGATGAGCTCAGCGAGAGAAATCTCGTGTGGAACAAAGGGTAAAAGCTTCGTTTGATTGATTTCCGATGCAGTCTGACAGTGAAAGCGTGGCCTATCGATCCTTTAGACCTTGAATTTGAAGCTAGAGGTGTCGAAAAGTTACCACGGGGATAAGCGGCTTGTGGCGTGGCGTTCATAGCGGCGTTGCTTTTGATCCTTGATGTCGGCTCTTCCTATCATTGTGGCGAGAATTCACCAAGTGTTGGATTGTTCACCCACCAATAGGGAGCGTGGTGGGTTTAGGCAGGTCGTGAGGCGAGGTTAGTTTTACCTACTTGATGTGATGTCGCTAGTAATTCAACCTGATGCAGAGAGGAACGTTGATTAGCACAATTGGTCATCGGCGGTTGAAAAGCGATGTGAAGCTACCGTCTTATTTGGATTATGGTGAGCGCCTCTAAGTCGAGTCAGGGCTAGAAGCGGCGCCGGCGCCCGCCGCCCGTTTTCCGACCTGCGGTAGGGTCCTCGACCCGAGCCGCGTGTCGTTGGTCAAGTCCGGCGGAGATGCAGCAGGGCGCCGAAGTACAATTCCTACGGCGGCGGGTAGAATCGCTGCGGCGACTTAAATGCAGCGGCGGGGTATTGTAAGTGGCGAGTGGCCTTGCTGCCGCGATCCGCGAGATTCAGCCACTGCGTCGAAGCCGATTCGTCCCTCCCTCCCTCCCGTTTAATTTCGAAGGCCCTCGGTCCGCGAGTCCGCAGGCGAGCCGGGGAGGGCGCACCAGCCAATTTTACCCGTCCCTCGGTTTTCATGCAAGCCCGGGCATGACTTCGGGGCCCAGGTGCTATGTGCCTATGTGTGCAAACTCCGCCCGTGGTAACAAAGTCTCGGCCGCGATGCGCGTGCCTTCATTAGCAGCGTATGGGCATGGGGTTGCCAAGGAATCGCAAGAGGACAAGCCCGCTGCCACATATTAGCATCACGCGGCCCCAAGTGCACACCTGAGGGCGAGCAAGCCGGCCTTGTGGCCCAGGGCCATTGGCAAGCCGTGTCGCCTTGTAGGCGCCGGGGCATCTGCAGACCTTGCAGCCAGAGGCGCCGGGCATCTGAGCCTTGGCAGAGGCGCCATTGCATCTTTTGGACAAGCCTTGCGGCCCATGGCGGCAGCATGTAGCCTTGCCATAGCATTGTGGGCAAGCTTGTAGCCAGGCTGCGCCACCCTGCGGTGGTGGGTGGGCATGCACCGATGAAGCCCACGGTGGCTAGGCGCCACCCATGTATCCGCGGACTTGTTGAAACCCCTAGCCGTGCGGCCTTAGTTGCTTGTTTTGACCCTGGAAGCAACTAAGTAAGCCTACTGCCAGCGAAAGCTAAGCAACAAGAGAACTTTAGAGAGAAACTAGAGAGATGGGAGAAATAATTGTATTCCTCAATACTTTGGTGGTTTGGCTAATGAAGCCTCCCACTTATTTATAGTGTTACAACAAGCGATCTAGGCTATAATACATTCGATCCTGATTGAGAGATGGAGCTTCTAGAATACTCCACCAAGTGCTATACAACTAGCGACAACTAAGCAAGCACTAGAATCTTCTAGAATGTTCTACACATCTAGAGAACTCCACATGCTTCTTGCCCAAGTGTAGGAAAAAGCAATGCGTTGATGAAATGCGGCGTGACATTCTCCCCACCCATGCGTCGGCGTCCTGCGTCGACTTCTCATATGGAACCCCTTGACATGATCCTTGAATTGCCAACATGTAGTTCGGGTTCGAACTTGCTTCACCGAGGTGCGTCCCTCCCATCTTATGAAGTACTCATGACTCGGATGATCTTTCCTCCGCGCACAATGTCCATGTCATAAGTGCTTGTTGTTCCCGTCGGTTTTCTTTGAACACAAGGTCTCCAACATGGTTTTCCTTGTACGCCCATTGATCCATTCTCTTGGTTGTCTTCAGCGGGTAGTGCCTCACCAAGTCCGCATACTTAGTCCCATTCTTGACAACTTTGAAAGTGGATGGACTCCTCCCTTTGTGATTCGTAACAATGGTATGAGGTCAAGGTTGTTCTTGGATGCCTTATCCCTTTGGTGTGGTGGCATGCTTTGTTATCGAACCTATTGGCATGTCACGTGTTGCCTCTCGATATGAAGAATGCCATCTTAGACCCAAATTGGCTCCATTTTACTTTCCATGACCGAGCGATGTATGCTTTGCTTTGGCATCATGCTCCATGTTCTCCTTGAACATTTCCGGAGGAGCTCACTTATGCGATGCCAATTCGACCCTTCCACTCGATCGTTGGTAACCATAGTGTTTGTACGAACTTGCCTTCAAGCTTGTGATCCACCTCACCATTTGGCGGAAGCTCCTTTGGTAGCTTCGGACGGTATGGCGTCTTTGACCTCTTGACCTTGCCCATGTCTCTCGGTATCTCCCGAGTGTTAAGCCTCCTTGTCCTTACAAAAGGCGGTGTGTTTGGCAGACTCCTTGAAACTCCTTCTCGAGTTGAATGGCGGAGAGTCGTTTGGTGTTGGTGCTTGGTTTTGACATGGTTGGAATCATGCAGGGCTTCCCTCCATGATGCACATGGCGTTGTAGCGAGGAAGAAATGGCATTGAATTGCCTAAAGAATTCCATACCAAGCACAATATCAAAGTCATCGATAGGAGCAATAGAAGTCTATTTTACCTTGCCACGGCGAGATTTAGCTCCACCTCGCGAGCGTACCATCAATGGTCTTGCCTCGGTATTCCACGGTCTTTAGGCGCCCTTGCCCGAATTTTAGGCCAAGCCTGGCCTCTTCTCTTTTAATGAAGTTGTGGGATGCGCCGGTGTCCACCATGGCTTGCGCATCCTTCCCGTTTATACGTGCCGCCACGTACATGAGGGATCTATCCTTGTTGTTGGATGTCGGGACCGGATTGACATGCAATGCGTTGAGGAGTTGTAAGCAACCAATTCGGAATGGCTCGGGTGCTTCCCTCTCCTCGTTCACGGATGCTTCCTTCTCGTTAAGCATGGCATTAAGGGCATTTCTCTTAGGACATTCCCTCGCCCAATGCGGACCATCACAAAGAAAGCATTTGGTTCTTGGCTTTACCTCCTTGTTGCCTCCCCTCTTCCAATCTCGGTTTTGTGAAGGCTTCCTCGAATTATCCTTGCCTTGTGGAGCCTTATGGAACTTTGTTTCCTCACCGTCGTCATGATCATCCCTTGGTTTCGAGTTTGAGGACTCACCTTGCCTATAATTCATGAGAGTTTCCGCGGTGGTGAGGGCGGTGGCGATGTCTTGTATTCCCCGTCGTTGGAGTTCTTGAGATGCCACAATTGTAGCCCATCCATGAAGTTGAAGAAGATCCTCCTCGGTCATGTTGGGAATTTGAAGCATTAGGCGGAGAACTCCTCCACATACTCACGAATGGAGCATGTATGCTTTAACTCCTTCATTTTCTTTTAGCGTCATGTATACATTCAGGGGGTAGAATTGCTTCTTCACTCATGCTTTAGATCTTCCCGAGTTGATGATGCAAGTCCACTCTCATTCCTCATGTTTTCCTCGCCACCCACGTAGCACCAAGATCATTAAGTAAAGGCGGTGATTACCTTTTGCCTTTACGTCGTGCATGTGATTCCCTCAGAAGTATCGCTCCATATGCCACGTGAAGTTATCCAACTCTTTGGCATCCTCTTGCCAAACTCCTTGGGTTTGGGAACATCCACCCTGGAGTGAAACCGCATATTGAGTGGTGATGGCACCACTAGTTGCAGCCAGCTTGCATAGCGCAATCCATACGAGTTTCCTCCACTCCGTGCTTAAGCTCCTCCATTTGAGCTTTCATGGCGAAGTGTTTCAAGCACACTTGCTTGAAGGTAGCATTCTCTTGGCCGTTTTGAGATTGGCATCGTGACCGCTTTGCATGTTGCCATGAAGCTCCTCCACTTGAGTGCGTCCACCACGACCTTGAGCTCCTCCGCGCTTTGCTCGACCGCGATCAACCTTTCCATCCGCGTCGGCGGCAACTACTTCCACCTTAGCCGTGGCCTCCATAGCGGCTTCGTGACTTGAGCGTCCTGTGCTGCTGGAATGGTGGGTTGACCTCCCTTCCCTCATCTCTTCTCCTACGCGCAGCCTCGGGCCGAAGACATGCCGTTCTTCTAGCTTGCTTGCTAACTCGCTACGAGCGTGGCTCATACCAAGCTATCGCGGACTTGTTGAAACCACTTCAAGCCGTGCGGCCTTAGTTGCTTGTTTTGACCCTCCGGAAGCAACTAAGTAAGCCTGCCCACACAAAGAAAGCTAAGCAACAAGCAAGAACTTTAGAGAAAACTAGAGAGAGATGGGGAGAAATAATTGTATTCCTCAATACTTTGGTGGTTTGGCTAATGAAGCCTCCCACTTATTTATAGTGTTACAACAAGCGATCTACTTGGCTATAATACATTCGATCCTACGGTGAGATGGAGCTTCTAGAATACTCCACCAAGTGCTATACAACTAGCGACAACTAAGCAAGCACTAGAATCTTCTAGAATGTTCTACACACATCTAGAGAACTCCACATGCTTCTTGCCCAAGTGTAGGGCATACAATGCGTTGATGAAATGCCGGCCGTGACACATGCGCCCCGGCGTGGGCGCCGTGGCTTGCTAGTTGGCTGTCATGGCATTCCTCTGAAACACCAAATTTGCTAATGTGAGTTCCACGGATGCACGTGCCACACTCTATGCCCATGCACCCGGTGCCCATGCATGCCCACATGCCAGCAGCGTTCAAACTTGTCCGTGCCAAACACATTTTGCCCGCACAATAAGGCTCCCAACTATCACTTTTGGCATATGAGAGCATTCCCGACAATCAAAATTAACTTCCCATGCACTTGGTTGAACATGTGCCCATTACGGTGCCCACGGTGCCACCACATACCCATGCGTTCCAACTTGTCCGTGCCAAACACATTTTACCTGATAAGGCTCCCAAATATCACTTTTGGCATATGAGCATTCCCAACAATCAAAACCAACTCCCCATGCACTTGGTTGAACATGTGCCACGGCCCCACGGTGCCCACGAGTGCCACGCATGCACATGCGTTCCAACTTGTCCGTGCCAAACACATTTTGCCCGCAATAAGGCTCCCAAAATCAATTTTGGCATATGAGAGCATTCCCAACAATCAAAATCAACTTCCCATGCACTTGGTTGAACATGTGCCACGGCCCCACGGTGCCACGAGTGCAACCGCATGCCCATGCGTTCCAACTTGTCCGTGCCAAACACATTTTGCCCGCACAATAAGGCTCCCAAATACCACTTTTGGCATATAAGAGCATTCCCAACAATCAAAACCAACTTCCCATGCACATGGTTGCACATGTGCCTTGCACCCCGATGCCACGTGTGCCACAAGCACACATGTATCAACTTGACCGAGCCAAACACATTTTACCCGCACAATAAGCTTTCTAAAAATGTTACACATGTAAGAGCATTCCCAACAAGAAAAACCAACTTCCCATGCATTTTTAATTTTTTAAATTTTTATACATTTTGCAAATAAAAAATAAAAAATATTTTCACATCTCAAAAATTATGAAATTTTTACACAACCTAGAATACATTATTCTAAGCATGCATGCAAAAATTTCATCAAAATTCCATGTATTTCTTCAAAAAGGCCCTTATGTCTCCTCGCAATGTGATGTTTTACTGCTGTCACAAGGCCAGCGGTTAATTAAGCTCTTTAAGGGGGTGAGTTGCTGCCTAGGCACCCACCCCCAGCTATGGCTGCCCACACACCCCCACCGCCCGTGCCATGGCATGGGGTGGGGGTGTGTGTGGCATCCATGTCGACAACGATGGCGGCAGCCACTGCGCCGATCGGCCGCCGTCAATGGTGGCCGCCGTCGAATTCAAAAATTCGGCGGCGGTGGAATTTCCCAAAGGGAGTGCGGTTTTGGGATCCTCATGCGATGATGGTTGGCAATGTTAGGCGGAGCATAGCGCGAAGCGACAGCGATATAGGGTGTGGGTTGGTCTTTGGGGTCTCGAATGTGCTTGGGGTAGCGAGGGGATGCTAGTTGCGGCGGTGGTGCTACGTTGCTTGTTGGTGTTGGGGATTATCCTCGGGAGCCGCCGGGAGGCACCATGGTTGGTCTTTGGTGCTGGGCTGCGACATGCATTGCTTTCAAGGCGTGCTTCCCGATCAAATCCTCAATGCGGGCGTGACACGGCAATGAATTTGCATCCTAGCTAGCGATGGGTCTTGGGACATGGGGTGCTTGCGGGCTTGGCTTTGAAAACTCATCTGTGCTCTTGGGCAACCTAAGCATTGCGTGTTGTGGCATCAATGGTGGCCTCGGTTTAAAGTCCGTTCTAATGCTCGGCAATGCCGTGATGCGGCGCTCGATTGAATGGATCGTCGGTTGGCTGCTAGGTGTTGCCGTTATTAGCGATGCGATTTTGTTGCCTAGACATAAGCGGTGGTTGCCTTTGGGTTGGGATTTGCGTTCAATTTTAAGCCCGTAGGCTATCGGTGGCGGGGTGAACTTCGGGGCTTTGCTTTGAAGCTTCGTCCGCTCTCTTGGGCAACCTAGGAATTGCGTGTTGTGGCATCTCTGGTGGCCTCGATTTAATGTCTGTTCTAATGCTCGGCAATGCCGTGATCGGCCTCTCGATTGAATGGGCGTCGGTTGGCTGCTAGGTTTTGCCGTATTAGAGGCGGGTCAGCGGTTGGCATTGGTGATAGTGAGCGTGAGAGCTCTTGGGAGGCGAAGACACCCGTTAGCGAAATCGCGGCGCGATTGTGTTTAGTTTCCGCACACCACTCGGGGGTAATCTAGAGTCCGTTGCCAATGCCTTGCGGCGGCATGTTTTGTTGCCTAGACCGCAAAACCGGTGGTTGCCTTTGGCGGGGATCGTCTTCAATCTTTGGCCCTTGGGTTGTGGGGGTATCGTTGGCGGTGCGTTGCGTGCGTCATGCCTAGCGGTGCGGCTTGGCTCCAATTGATTCGTTCGCATGCTTGAGTGCGCCTCGTTGTCGATTGGGTTGTGGGCTGTTGGTTGGCGTTGGGTTTGGCTATGCGATGGTGTATGAGTTGTGGTATGGTTGTGTGTGTTTGCGGGCTCCGTGCTTGGGCATGAGCTGCTGCGCTTCGCTCCCTCGGCGCTTTGCTACGGGGACCTTGTGTCTCTCGGCGTCTTGGGTTCTTGTGCTGCATACCTAATGTGATGGAATTGGTTGCCAGCGGTGTCCCATTCCTCTCGTGCTCTGCAAGAGGCGCGGGGAGGGCGTCAAAATGGCACAGCGTCCCGGCGGCCATTGAAAATTATTTTGTAGCGCCCGGTCCTCGTGTGCCTACTCGTCCCCGGATCGCGGAACCGCGTGGGCGTGGGCTTTCATGGCCTTTGAGCGTCGGCATAGCTTTATCGCTAGTTTTGCCGCGATTGCGTGCGTTGTAGCCGCCGACCCGGCGGCGTTGGGCTCCGCGGCATCGGCATCATGAAGAATACTACGGTTGATCACGCGGTAGTCATATGCTTGTCTCAAGATTAAGCCATGCATGTGTAAGTATGAACTAATTGATTTGTGAAGCTGCGAATGGCTCATTAAATCGATTATAGTTTGTTTGATGGTACCTTACTTTCGGATAACGTAGTAATTCTAGAGCTATCGTGCAACAAACCCGACCTCTGGAAGGGGCGCATTTATTAGATAAAAGGTCGGCGGGGGCTCGCGCGTTGCTCGATGATTCATGATAACTTCGGCGGATCGCCGCGGCCTTAGTCTGCGGCGCATCATTCAAATTTACGCCTATCAACTTTCGATGGTAGGATAGTGGCCTACTATGGTGGTGGCGGGTGGCGGAGAATTAGGGTTGATTAGGAGAGGGCACGAGAAGCGGCTACCACATCCAAGGAAGGCGGCGGTAGCGCAAATTACCCAATCGACGCGGGGTAGTGACAATAAATAACAATACAGGGCTCTATGAGTGCAGTAATTGGAATAAGTACAATCTAAATCCCTTAGCGAGGATCCATTGGAGGCAAGTCACGGTGCCGGCGCGGTAATTCCGCTCAATAGCGTATATTTAAGTTGTTGCGGTTAAAAAGCTGCGTAGTTGGACCTTGGGATGGGGCAAGCTGGTCGCCTTGGGTGTGCACTGTTGTCCGCGTCCCTACGGCGATCGCTCGGCCTTAATTGGCCGGTGCGTGCCTCGGTCTTTGTTACTTTGAAGAAATTAGAGTGCTCAAAGCAAGCCTACGCTCTGGATACATTAGCATGGGATAACATCATAGGATTTGGTCCTATACATTTGGCCGGGATCGGTAATGATTACGAGGGGCGGTCGGGGCATTAGGTATTTCATAGTCGGAGGTGAAATTCTTGGATTTATGAAAGGCGAACAAGCTGCGAAAGCATTTGCCAAGGATGTTTTCATTAATCAAGAGCGAAAGTTGGGGGCTCGAAGGCGATCGGATACCGTCTAGTCTGACCATAAGCGATGCCGACCGGGGATGGCGGATGTGCTTATAGGACTCCGCGGCACCTTATGAAATCAAAGTCTTTGGGTTAGGGGAGTATGGTGCATAAGGCTGAAACTTAAAGGAATTGTGGAAGGGCACCACCGGGAGTGGAGCACTGCGGCTTAATTTGACTCAACAGGGGAAACTTACGGGTCAGGACATAGTAAGGATTGTGGTGAGAGCTCTTTCTTGATTCTATGGGTGGTGGTGCATGGCGTTCTTAGTTGGTGGGCGATTTATGCAGTTAATTCCGTTAGCGAGCGAGACCTCGGCTGCTAACTAGCTATGCGGAGGTGACCCTCAGCGGCCAGCTTCTTAGAGGGACTATGGCGGCTTAGGCCAGGAAGTTTGAGGCAATAGCAGTGCGTGATGCCGCTTAGATGTTACGGGCGCCGCAGCGCGATGTATTCAGCGAGTCTATAGCCTTGGCGGCGGGCGGGTAATCTTTGAAATTTCATGCATTGATGGGGATAGATCATTGCAATTGTTGGTCTTCAGCGAGGAATTCCTAGTAAGCGCGAGTCATCAGCTCGCGTTGACTACGTCCACGCCCTTTGTACACACGCCCGTCGCTCCTACCGATTGAATGGTCGGTGAAGTGTTGGATTAGCGTCGGCGTGGGCGGTTATGCTGCGGCGTCACAAAGTCCACGAACCTTATCATTTAGAGGAAGGAGAAGTCGTAACAAGGTTTCCGTAGGTGAACTGCGGAAGGATCATTGTTGAAACCACGCGGCGAGCGACCCGTGAACCGTAAAATACAGCGGGGCGAGGGCCACCAAACCGGCGGGCATGCGACTTCGGGCCGGCTGGCGATGCCGCTGCCGCCGCCTTCCCGCCGCACAAAGCGAAACCGGCGCAAGCGCCAAGGAACTCGAGCGAATCAAGCATTGCCGGCGGAGAGATAGTGCGGCGTCGCGTGCGTCGTATTACGTATGTCAAAGCGACTCCGCAGCGGATATCACGGCTCGCGCCGATGAAGAGCGTGGCGAAATCGCGATACTTGGTGTGAATTGCGAGATCCGTGAACCATGAGTCTTTGAGCGCAAGTTGCGCCCGAAGCCACTAGGTGAGCGCGTCTACAGGCGTCACACAGCGTTGCCCCCACTCCAAACCTGCGTCCTCGAGGGCTGGTGAGGCGGATGCTGGCCTCCCGTGCGCCCGGCTGCGGTTGGCCCAAATCACGAGCACTTCGGAGGCAGCGCGCGGCAATCGGTGGTTGTCGAACCACCGGTGCCATGCAGCGCGCGCGCGCCAATGCGTGCCGTAGACCCCATCGCCGCACGGCGTCCGCAGCGACGGTCGGGCGGGGTTACCGCTGAGTTTAAGCATATCAATAAGCGGAGGAAAAACTTACAAGGATTCCCTAGTAGCGGCGAGCGGGAGCGGCCAGGTTGAGAATCGGCGCCTCCGGCGTTGTAGTCTGAAGAAGCGTCCTGTGGCGGACCGGGCCCAGTCCCAGGAGGCGCGAGAGGTGAGCCCGTCGTGCGGACCTGTCGCGCGGTATGCGAGTCGGGTTGTTTGGGAATGCAGCCCGTCAGGCGGTAAATTCCGTCAAGGCTAAATCTGAGGCGAGGCCGATAGCAAACAAGTACGAGGAAAGATGAAAAGGACTTTGAAAAGAGAGTCAAAGTGCTTGAAATTGTGGGGAGGAAGCGAATGGGGGCGGCGATGCGCCTCGGTCGGATGTGGAGCGGTGAGAGCGGTCGCCCGATCGACTTCGAGCGCGGACCGATCTGCGGATGCGGTGGCGGCCCAAGCGGGCTGTAGTCATGCCGTGGAGGCGTCGTCGCGCGATGCGTGGTTGGCAGCGCGCCGTCGTGGCGTGCCTGCGTGCACTGCGCGCTCCGGCGTCGGCCGTGGGCTCCCCATTCGGCCGTCTTGAAACCGGACCAAGTCGACATGTGTGCGAGTCAGCGGGCTAAGTAAACCCGTAAAGCGCAAAGGAAGCTGGCGGGATCCCTCGGGTTGCACCGAGGCCGACCTTGATCTTACGAGAAGGGTTGGTGAGAGCATGCACAGCCGGGACGAAGATGGTGAACTATGCGGCGAAGCGGAGGAAACTCGGTGGAGGCCGCGGCGATCTTGGCGATGCAAATCGTTAAATCGACTTGGGTATAGAGGCGAAAGACTAATCGAACCGTCTAGTAGCTGGTTCCCTCGAAGTTTCCCTCGGGATAGGCTGGAGCCCTGAGGCGAGTTCTATCGGGTAAAACCAATGATTAGAGGCATCGAGCGCAATGCCCTCGACCTATTCTCAAACTTTAAATAGGTAGGGCCGGTAGCGGCCGTTGAGCCGTGCCGCGGAATCGAGCTCAAGTGGGCCATTTTGGTAGCGAGCTGGCGTCGCGGGATGAGCGGAGCCGGGTTCGGTGCTGACTTCTGGCGCTAACCTAGAACCCACAAGGGTGTTGGTGGATTAAGGCAGCGGGGCGGTGGTCATGGAAGTGAAATCCGCTAAGGAGTGTGTAACAACTCACTGCCGAATCAACTAGCCGAAAATGGATGGCTGAAGCGCGTGACCTATACCGGCCGTCGGGGCAAGAGCAGCCACGATGAGTAGGAGGCGTGGCGGTGCAAAACACAGAGCGCGAGCGGCGGGCGGCGTCGGTCTGGATCTTGGTGGTAGTAGCAAATATTCAAATGAGAACTTTGAAGGCGAAGGGGAAAGGTTCCATGTGAGCGGCACTTGCACATGGGTTAGTCGATCCTAAGAGGCGGGAAACCCGTCGGCAGTAGCGATCAGCTGAGCCGAGGAATCGGGTTAAAATTCACGAGCGGGGCGTGAAGGTGGCGGCAGCGTTAGGGAGTCAGGAGGCGTCGGCGGGGGCCTCGGGAAGAGTTATCTTTTACGTTTAACACCTGCCCACCACAGAAGCGGCTCGGCGGAGGTAGGTCAGGCTGGAAGAGCACCGCCGCGTCGTGGTGTCGGTGCGCCCGTGACCGCGAAAATCCGGAGGGCAGTGCACCCGCGCCGGTCGTACTCATAACGCATCAGGTCTCCAAGGTGAGCGACCTGCAGTGATGGAACAATGTAGGCAAGGGAAGTCGGCAAAATGGATCCGTAACCTCGGGAAAAGGATTGGCTCGAGACGCGGGGTCCCGATCCGAACCCGTCATTGTCGGTGGGTACTTTCGAGCTGCTCCATGGCGAGGCGGAATCGCCAGCGTGCGGCGAGGAGCAGGCAGGAGCGGCCCTCGGGGCCTTCCGGCGTCGAGCGATCGACTTCGAGTGCGGACAAGGGAATCCATTTGTTTAATTAAAACAAAGCATTGCGATGGTCCTGCGGATGCTCCGCAATGTGATTTACGCGATGCTCACGAATGTCAAAGTGAAGAAATTCAACCAAGCGGGTAAGCGGCGGGAGTAACTATGACTCTCTTAAGGTAGCCAAATGCCTGCGTCATCTAATTAGTGGCGCGCATGAATGGATTAACGAGATTCCCATGTCCTGTCTACTATCAGTGAAACCACGAAAGAGCGGGCTTGGCGAGAATCGTGAGGAAAGACCACTGTTGAGCTTGACTCTAGTCGACTTTGTGAAATGACTTGAGAGGTGTAGTATAAGTGGGGCAGGAAGCGGCGAAAGTGAAATACCACTACTTTTAGCGTTATTTTACTTATTAGTGAATGGGCGGAGACCTTGCCCTCTTTTTGGAACAAAGGCAGCTTGGCGATCCGGCGGAAGACATTGTCGGTGGGGAGTTTGGTGGGGCGGCACATCTTTAAAGATACTTGGGTGTCTAAGATGAGCTCAGCGAGCAATCTAGTGTGGAACAAAGGGTAAAAGCTTCGTTTGATTCGATTTCCGATCAATCTGAACCGTGAAAGCGTGGCCTATCGATCCTTTAGACCTTGAATTTGAAGCTAGAGGTGTCGAGAAAAGTTACCACGAGGGATAAGCGGCTTGTGGCGGGCGTTCATAGCGGCGTTGCTTTTGATCCTTGATGTGGCTCTTCCTATCATTGTGAAGCGAGAATTCACCAAGTGTTGGATTGTTCACCCACCAATAGGGAGCGTGGTGGGTTTAGGCAGTGTGAGGCAGGTTAGTTTTACCCTACGATGGCGATGTCGCAATAGTAATTCAACCTGATGCGAGAGGAGCCGTTGATTAGCACAATTGGTCATGGCGCTTGGTTTGAAAAGCGATGTGCGAAGCTACCGTCTTATTTGGATTATGGTGAGCGCCTCTAAGTCGAATCCGGGCTAGAAGCGGCGCGCGCCCGCCGCCCGTTTGCCGACCTGCGGTAGGGGTCCTCGACCCCGACGCGTGTCGTTGGTCAAGTCCGCCGGCGGAGATGCAGCGAGCGCCTTGAAGTACAATTCCTACGGCGGCGGGTAGAATCGCTGCGGGCGACTTAAATGCAGCGGCGGGGTATTGTAAGTGGCGAGTGGCCTTGCTGCCACGATCCGCGAGATTCAGCCTGCGTAAAGCGATTCGTCCCTCCCTCCCTCCCGTTTAATTTCCGAAGGCCCTCGGTCCGCGAGGTCCGCAGACGGGGAGGGGCGCTACACAGCCAATTTTACCCGCGTCCCTCGGTTTTCATGCAAGCCCGGGCATGACTCGGGGCCCGTGCCTATGTGCCTATGTGTGCAAACTCCGCCCGTGGTAACAAAGTCACCGCGCGATCGCGTGCCTTCATTGGCGCGTATGGGCATGGGGTGGCAAAGGAATCGCAAGGGACAAGCCCGCTGCCACATATTAGCATCACGCGGCCCCAAGTGCACACCTGAGGCAGGCAAACGGCAGCCGTGGCCCAGGCGCCATGGCAAGCGGCTTCGCTTGGCTGGCGCCCAGGGCATCTGCGGGCCTTGCGCTGGCGCCAGGCGCCACATGCAGCCTTGGCGGCCCATTGCATCTTGGACAAGCAGGCGCCCATGGCGAGCAGCGAGCGCGCCCATGGCATGCAGCCGCAGCAGCCTTGTAGCCGAACACGCCACGCCACTGGTGGTGGGTAGGCATGCCCGAGTGAGCGCCCACGGTGGCTGTGGCTGCCACCCATGGCACGCCACGGCGTGGCGCCGTAGCTTGCTTGCTGTCATGGCATTCCTCTGAAACACCAAATTTGCTAATGTGAGGTTCACGAGATGCACGTGCCACACTCATGCCCATGCACCCGGTGCCCATGCATGCCCATGCCAGCAGCGTTCAAACTTGTCCGTGCCAAACACATTTTGCCCCACAATAAGGCTCCCAACTATCACTTTTGGCATATGAGAGCATTCCCGACAATCAAAATTAACTTCCCATGCACTTGGTTGAACATGTGCCAGGCCACGGTGCCCACGAGTGCCACCACATGCCCATGCGTTCCAACTTGTCCGTGCCAAACACATTTTACCCGCACAATAAGGCTCCCAAATATCACTTTTGGCATATGAGAGCATTCCCAACAATCAAAACCAACTCCCCATGCACTTGGTTGAACATGTGCCACGGCCCCGGTGCCCACGAGTGCCACCGCATGCACATGCGTTCCAACTTGTCCGTGCCAAACACATTTTGCCCGCACAATAAGGCTCCCAAAATCAATTTTGGCATATGAGAGCATTCCCAACAATCAAAATCAACTTCCCATGCACTTGGTTGAACATGTGCCACGGCCCCGGTGCCACAGGTGCAACCGCATGCCCATCGCGTTCCAACTTGTCGTGCCAAACACATTTTGCCCGCACAATAAGGCTCCCAAATACCACTTTTGGCATATAAGAGCATTCCCAACAATCAAAACCAACTTCCCATGCACATGGTTGCACATGTGCCTTGGCACCCACGATGCCAGGTGTGCCACATGGCACACATGTATCAACTTGACCGAGCCAAACACATTTTACCCCTTTAATAAGCTTTCTAAAATCATGTTACACATGTAAGAGCATTCCCAACAAGAAAAACCAACTTCCCATGCATTTTTAATTTTTTAAATTTTTATACATTTTGCAAATAAAAAATAAAAAATATTTTCACATCTCAAAAATTATGAAATTTTTACACAACCTAGAATACATTATTCTAAGCATGCATGCAAAAATTTCATCAAAATTCCATGTATTTCTTCAAAAAGGCCCTTATGTCTCCTCAGCGCAATGTGATGTTTTCTGGTCACAAGGCCAGCGGTTAATTAAGCTCTTTAAGGGGGTGAGTTGCACTAGTGTCACGGACTTGTTGAAAACCTTCAAGCCGTGCGGCCTTAGTTGCTTGTTTAGACCCTCGGAAGCAACTAAGTAAATCTTTATAACACAAGGAAATTTGGCAACAAAGAGAACTTAGAGAGAGAAAGTCTGACTAGAGAGAATGAGAAAATAAGAATGTATTACTCAATACTTGGGTGGTTTGGCCAATGAAGCCTCCCCATTTATAGTATTACAACAAGCGATCCTTGGCTATAATACATTTGATCCTACGGTGGAGATTGAGTTTCTAGAATCCTCCACCAAGTCTATACTACTAAGTGACAACTAAGCAAGCACTAGGGTTTTCTAGAAGGTTCTACACAAGTCTAGAGAACTCCACATGCTTCTTGCCTAAGTGTACGAAAATGCCCTCAAAGTGTTTGGTGAGATGCTAGGGCGACATTCTCCCCACCTATGCCGTCGGCGTCCTCGTGAGCTGATGGGCTGCTTGATGTGGTCTTGGTGCCATAGTGCTACCGCGGTTCCCAACTTCGCTTCACTTTGGATAGTCCCTTCCATTTCACTAAGTACTCATGACTTCGGATGATTGTCCTTCCGCATTACCACTTTCGTTGGCCATGGCGTTTCGACCTCCTTGTCGTAAGCACTTGATGCCATAGGTGCTCTCTCCGGACTTCTTCTTGAAGGGTCTTCCTCTTCATGATATGGCTTCAAGCGACTTACATGGAGAGGCCGGGTGTAGCCTAAGTGTGGATAGCAACTCCACTTGTATGCTACCCTCCTACTTTCTTGATCGGAAATGGCCCTCATAGCGTCTACAAGTCCATTGTGCGATGGGCGAGTAGACTTGTGTTGGGAAGGTAGAATCTTGATAAACACAAGGTCTCAATTTGGTATTCCACATGTAGCCGTCTTGTGTCCGCCCACTTCTTCATTTTCTTAGTTGCCTTGTGAAGGTAGGACCTGCCAAGTCCACTTGCCGTGCCAATTTTTGGACCTTGAGCGGATGGACTCCTCCTTTGTAGCTTGTAACAAGTGTATGAGAGTCAATGGTTGTTGCCCGTGGCTAGCTTCGAGCAGGCTCCTATTGGTGGACTAAGCTCCTTTGTAAGTTGTAGGAAAATTGGGCCACGTCTAGTAACTTTGCCCGATCATGTTGGTTGGCACTCACAAAATGCCTCAGTAAAGCTCCAACAACGCGTGCTTCGTTCCGTTTGCCCGTGGTTTGAGGATGGAAGCTTGTAAGAAATGTAGATCCAGGCCATGAGTTTGAACAACTCCGTCCAAAACCTCCCGGTGAATCGTGGATCTCGATCACTAATGATGGATTGTGGTAACCGATACTTTACCACATTCTTGAAGAATAGTCTTACTTGGTATCATGGTAGTTTTGCCTTTGAATGCGGCTATGAAGGTGGCATACTTGGAGAATCTGTCAACCACCACGATGATAGTGCCACCCCTCCAGATTTGGGCAAGCCTACAATGAAGTCCATGCTTATGCTTTCCCGCGGATGCGGGGTGTAGGTAGTGGTTCCAAAGACCGGCGGGACTTTGTTGTTCAACCTTGTCTTGTTGGCACACAAGACAAGTCTTCACATATAGCTCCACCGTCTGCATTTGTGGCCAATAGTAAGTTGTCTCTAATAAGGCTCATAAAGCGCTTTGCCGGATGCCCGCCCATTTAGTGTCATGGCATTCCTTAATCAAGTTCCTCCTCAAGTTGCTCCACCCAGCGCGTGACACGTCGACCCTTTGTGTAGAGTAAGCCTTCCTCCATCCAAAACCGCTTGGTCTTGCCCTCCGTGGCAAGTTGTTGGAGTTGTTTGGCCCATGACATCATGCTCCATGCCCTCGCTTGATTAAGTCGAACAATTCTCCTTGGAGCTTGCTTATCGGCCTTCCAACTTCGGCCTTCCTACTTAGGCGTGGCAGCTTCATTAGTACCCGGGGCTTGTACTTTCGAGCACATAGTCGAATTGGCTAGGAAATCTTGCCAGCGAGCTTGCTTGGGACTAAGCTTCTTTTGTGTTTGGAAATAGCTTCGTTGCCCATTGTCCAGTCTTCACCACAAACTTAGACCCAGCAAGTAGTGTCTCCAAGTGCATAAGCAATGAATAATGGCGGTCATCTCCTCTTTTCTTGGACGTGTATCTCCTCTACGGTATCATTAAACTTGTGACTCTCATAGGCAGGGGATGCTTGTCTTTAATTCGATCGCCTCACAAGGCAAAATCCGAAGCATCCGGTATGTACCTCAAATGGCTTGGAGCAATCGGGTATTGCAGAGACCGGCTGCTCATGATGGCTCCTTTTAAGTCTTCAAAGGCTTGTTGGCATTGAATGGACCATTCCCATGACTTGTCTTTCTTCAATAAATCGGTGAGTGGTGGCTATGGCGGAATAGCCCATAATAAACCGCTATAATAATTAGGCCGAGAAAAGATCGAAGCTCACTCACCTTACTTGGAGGTTCCCACTCTTGAATGGCTTTAATTTTGGCAATATCCATGTATAACTTGCCATCCTTAATTTTGTGGCGAAATGTACTTCATAAACTTGCAAAGGTGCACTTCTCTTTCTTCCGCATAACTTCATTCTCCTTTAGCACATTGAATACAATTCGTAGGTGTTTGATGTGTTCCTCAAGATGTTGCTATAGATGGCGATGTGGGTCAAGTACACCACCACAAATTGATCAAGTAAGGATGGAAGATCTTGTTCATGAGTGTGCAAAGCGTTGCGGTGCATTAGTAAGGCCAAAGGGCATAAGAAATTCATATGCTCCATACCGTGTCCGCGCATGTAGTCTTTGGCTCATCTCCTTCCGCTATCCTCACTTGGTAGTAGCCCGACCTCAAGTCAAGTTTAGTGAAGTACTTAAGCCCTCCAAGTTGATCAAACAAATGGGCTATCAGCGGTATAGGGTACCTATTTTTGATAGTGACTTTGTTGAGGTGCCTATAGTCGATGCATAGCCTCAGCGATCCATCATGCTTCCGTTGAAATAGGACCGTGCTCCATAGGGTGCTTTTGATGGTTGGATGAATCCGGCCTCCAAAAGCTCTTTTAGTTGCCTTCTTAATTCCCTAATTGGGTGGAGACATGCGATATATGGTGCCTTTCTTGGTGGTTTGGCACCAACTTCTTCAATTTGATGATCCACCTCTCTCCTTGGTGGAAGTTTCTTCGGTAGCTGGGTGGCATGACACCTTTGAACTCTTGAAGCTTGACAAACTTCCCTTGGTGGTTCATCGATAGTGACTCCTCTTCTTCTCCGTATTGTGGTGAGGAATGACCTCTCCCTTCTTTATCCCTTTCTTGAGTTGCATGGCGGAGAGATGTTTGGAAGTGCTTGGTGTGTGCGTTGCGGGAACCATGCAAGGTCCTCCCTCCAAGATGCAAGCGGTGTTGTAGCGAGGAAAGACTACGTTGAATTGCCTTAAAAATTCCATGCCAAGCACAATATTAAAGTCATCCATGGGCAATAGAGAAAGTTTACATTACCTCGCCATGTACCAAGGTGTAGCTCCACATCACGAGCGTGCCATCAAGTGGCTTTGCCTCGGCATTTCACGGTTTTAACCACCCTTGCCCTTCTGAGAGCTTTAGGCCAAGTCTCATGGCCTCCTCCCTCTTGATGAAGTTGTGTGATCGCCGGTGTCACCATGACTTGGGCATCCTTGCCATTGTCACGATGCCGCCCGTACATGAGGAGTTGTCTTTAACATTGTGTGCGGGAGGCGGGACTTGCAAGGAATTGAGGAGTTGTATGCAACCCATTTGTGATGATCGGGTTCCTCCCTTTCTTGAGCATGGCTAAGAGCTTTTAAGCGGGCACTCTCTTGCCCAATGTGGACCATCCTGAGGAAGCAATTGTTTCTTGGTTTTGCCTCTTGTTTATTTCCTCTAATCTTGGTTTGTGGAGGCCTCCTCGATTGTCTTTGCCTTGTGGAGCCTTATGGAACTTGGCTCCTCAATATTAGCGTTAGCTTTAGGCTTTGAGTTTGAGGACTCACCTCGCTTATATTCCATGAGTGTCTCGGCGGTGGTGAGGCGGTAGAAACATCTTGCACTCTCCGGCGTTGGAGTTCAACATATGCCCATGATTGTAGCCCATCCATGAAGTTGAAGAAGATCCTCCTCGGTCATGTTAGGAATTTGAAGCATCAAGCGGAAAATTCCTCCCGTACTCACGAAGCGGACGGTGTGCTTGATTCCTTCATCTTCTTTCTATCGTGAATGGCATTCGGTAAAATTGCCTCTTCAACTCCGTTTTAGATCTTCCCATGAGTTGATGATGCAAGTACCCTTCTTCATTTCTTCATGCTTTCTCGCCACCAGTAGCAAGATTAGTAAAGTAAAGGGAGCGGTAGTTACCTTTTGCTTCTCATCTTGCATGTTGATCCCCAGTATTGTTCCATATGCCATATGAAGTTCTCCAATTCCTTCGTCCCTCTTACCGTAAACTCCTTGGGTTTGGGAACATCCACCGTGGAGCATGTTGAGTGGTGATAGCACCACTAGTTGCAGCCAGCTTACATAATGCCCATCCGCGCGGGTCTCCTCCAAACCGTTGCAAGCTCATCCATTTGAGCTTGCATGAGTGAAAGTGTTTCAAGCGCGTTGCTTGGCGAGCATTCTCTTGGCGCCCGTCTCACGCGATTGGCCTCGTGACGGCTTTGCAGAGTCGCCATGAAGCTCCCCACTTGGTGCGTCACACGACCACCGAGTTCCCTCCGCTTTGCTCGACCGCGATCCAACCTTTCCATCACGTGGTGACGGCTACTTCCCACCTTGGCCACCGTGGCCTCCATGCTATGCAAGCAAAAGCTTCGAGATTTGAGCATCTCGTGCTGCGCCTTAGGATTGTGGGTTCAGCCTCCTTCCCTCATCTTCTCCAACAGCAACCTCGGATGAAGACATGCTTTCTCCTCCAAGACTAGCTCGATACCAACATCACGGACTTGTTGAAAACCTTCAAGGTGCGGCCTTAGTTGCTTGTTTGACCACGGAAGCAACTAAGTAAGCCTCTTTACCAACACTGAAGAGAAAGCTAAGCAACAAAGAAAGAACTTAGAGAGAGAGTCTGAGAGGAGAGAAAATAAGAATGTATTACTCAATACTTGGGTGGTTTGGCCAATGAAGCCTCCCTATTTATAGTATTACAACAAGCGATCCGGCTATAATACATTTGATCCTACGGTGGAGATTGAGTTTCTAGAATCCTCCACCAAGTCTATACAACTAAGTGACAACTAAGCAAGCACTAGGGTTTTCTAGAAGGTTCTACACACAAGTCTAGAGAACTCCACATGCTTCTTGCCTAAGTGTACGAAAATGCCCTCAAAGTGTTTGGTGAGATGCTAGGGCATGACCTTTAGGCACCCGCACCCCCCCACTTGGCCCGGCTGGCTGCCCTTTACCGCTGCATGCGTGCCATGGCATGGGAATTGGGAGGTGTAATGCCTGAGCATCGACAAATTAATGACGCCTGCCGCCGATCATTGCATGGCAAATCAATGGTGGCCTTGCCCGTCGAATTCAAAATTCCGGCGGCGGTGGAGATTTTCCCAAAGTGGCGGTTTGGGATCCTCATGCGATGATGTTGTAATGTTGGTAGGGTATGGCGCGAAGCGACGATATAGGGTGTGGGTTGGTCTTTGGGGTCTCCGATGTGCTTGGGGTAGCGAGGGATGCTATTAAAGTGGTGCTTCACGTTGCTTGTTAGGTGTTGGGGATTATCCTGGGAGCCCTGGAAGCACCCTATGGTTGGTCTTTGGTGCTTTGGGCTGCGACATGCATTGCTTTCAAGGCGTGCTTCGATCAAATCCTCCGAATGCGGACGTGACAAACGGTAGATTTGCATCCTAGCTATGCGATGGGTCTTGGGACATGGGGTGCTTGCGGGCTTGGCTTTGAAAACTCATCAATGGCTCGGCAGCCCCTAAAGCATGCGTGTTGTGGCATCAATGGTGGCTCCGGTTTAAAGTCGTTCTAATGCTGCGGCAATGCTGATGCGGCGCTCGGAATTGAATGGATCGTCGGTTGGTACTAGGTGTTGCCGTATTGGCCTGGTGCGATTTGTTGCCTGAACCATGGCGGTGGTTGCCTTTGGTGGGATTTAGCGTTCAATTTTAAGCCGTAGGCTTTATGTCGGTGGCGGGGTGAACTTCGGGGGCTTTGCTTTGAAGCTGTCCATTTCTCTTGGGCAACCTAGAATTGCGTGTTGTGGCATCTCACGGTGGCCTCGATTTAATCTGATCAATGCTCGGCAATGCCCGTGATCGCGGCCTCTCGATTGAATGGGCGTCGGTTGGTTGCTAGGTTTTGCCCTTAGAAGTGAGGGTCAGCTAGTTGGCATTGGTGATAGTGAGCGTGAGAGCTCTTGGGAGGAGCGAAGACACCGTTAGCGAAATCTGCTTGTGCGATTGTGTTTAGTTTCCGCGCACCACACCGGGGAATCTCAGGAATCCGTTACTTGATGCAGCGGCATGTTTTTGTTGCCTGAACCGCCAAAACGGTGGTTGCCTTTGTGGGGATCGTCTTCCAATCTTTGGCCCTTGGGTTGTGGGGGGTATCGTTGGCAGTGCGTTCGCGTCGTCATGCTAGCGGTGCGGCTTGGCTCCAATTGATTGATTAGCATGCTTGGGTGGCCTCGTTGTCGATTGGGTTGTGGGTACATTGGTTGGTTGGCGTTGGGTTTGGGCTGCTGCGATGGTGTATGAGTTGTGGTATGGTTGTGTGTGTTTTGCGGGCTCCGTGCTTGGGCATCGGCCTTGCTTCATCCCTCTCGGCGCTTTGCTACGGGGACCTTGTGTCTCGGCGTCTTGGGTTCTTGTCTGCATACACTAATGTGATGGAATTGGTTGCCAGCGGTGTCCATTCCTCTACATTGCTTCTGCAAGGAGCGGGGAGAACGTCAATTTCACAGCGTCAGGTGGCCATTGAAAGTGTTATTTTGTGGCATGCGGTCCCGATGTGCCTACTCGTCCCCCGGATCGCGGAACCGTGGGCGTGGGCTTTCATGGCCTTTGAGCGTCGGCATAGCTTTATACGCTAGTTTTGCCACGATTCTTAGTGCGGGTGTGGCCGCCGACCCGGCGGCGTTGGGCTCCATGCGGCATCGGCATCAGCGAAGAATGCTACACGATCACGCTGTGAGTCATATGCTTGTCTCAGATAAGCCATGCATGTGTAGTATGAACTAATTGTTGTATGGCTGCCGAATGGCTCATTAAATCGTTATAGTTTGTTTTGATGGTACCTTCACTTTCGGATAAAGTAGTAATTCTAGAGCTATCGTGCAACAAACCCCGACCTCTGGAAGGGGCGCATTTATTAGATAAAAGGTGGCCGGGCTCGCGTTTGCTCTGATGATTCATGATAACTTCGGCGGATCGCCGCGGCCTTAGTGCCGCGAAATGCGTATCATTCAAATTTACGCCTATCAACTTTCGATGGTAGGATAGTGGCTACTATGGTGGTGGCGGTGGCGGAGGGAGAATTGGGTTCGATTCAGGAGAGGGAGCACGAAAAGCGGCTACCACATCCAAGGAAGGCAGCGGTAGCATAAATTACCAGATCGACGCGGGGAGGTAGTGACAATAAATAACAATCTGGGGCTCATGAATGCAGTAATTAGAATAGGTACAATCTAAATCCACCGCGAGGATCCATTGGAGGGCAAGTCCGGTGCGGCCGGCGCGGTAATTCCGGCTCAATAGCGTATATTTAAGTTGTGCGGTTAAAAGCTATTAGTTGGACAGCAGGATGGGGCAAGCTGGTCCGCTGGGTGTGCACTGTTGTCCGTCCGCCTACCGGCGATCGCGGCTCACGGCCTTAATTGCGAGTCGTGCCTCAGTGCTGTTACTTTGAAGAAATTAGAGTGCTCAAAGCAAGCCTACGCTCTGGATACATTAGCATGGGATAACATCATAGGTTTGGTCTATCGGTTGCCGGGATCGAGTAATGATTACTTGAGACGGTCGAGGGGCATTAGTATTTCATAGTCGAGGGTGAAATTCTTGGATTTATGAAAGGCGAACAAGCTGCGAAAGCATTTGCCAAGGATGTTTTCATTAATCAAGAGCGAAAGTTGGGGGCTCGAAGGCGATCGAATCCGTCCTAGTCTCACCATAAGCGATGCCGACCCGGGGGATGGCGGATGTTCTTATAGGACTCATGCGGCACATATGAAAATCAAAGTCTTTGGGTTCAGGGGAGTATGGTGCATAAGGCTGAAACTTAAAGGAATTGTGGAAGGGCACCACGAGTGGAGCACTGCTGGCTTAATTGACTCAACTGCGGAAACTTACCAGTCAGAGACAGTAAGTAAGTTGAGAGCTCTTTCTTGATTCTATGGGTGGTGGTGCATGGCGTTCTTAGTTGGTGGGCGATTTGTAGGTTAATTCCGTTAGCGAGAGCGAGACCCGGCCTGCTAACTAGCTATGCGAGGTACCCAGCGCCTAACTAGAGGACTATGGCAGCTTAGGCCAG
>VOIH02000027.1:0-36303 GCA_007844105.2 Rhamnella rubrinervis
GAAAACCAACTTCCATTGCATTTTTAATTTTTTAAATTTTTATACATTTTGCAAATAAAAAATAAAAAAAATATTTTCACATCTCCAAAATTATGAAATTTTTACACAACCTAGAATACATTATTCTAAGCATGCATGCAAAAATTTCATCAAATTCCATGTATTTCTTCAAAAAGGCCCTTGTCTCACAAAGCATGATGTGATGTTTTACTGCACATCCTGAAGGCCAGCGGTTAATTAAGCTCTTTAAGGGGGGTGAGTTGCACACTTAGCACCCCAATATGGCTGCCTGGCGCCCCCCATGCCTTGCGTGCCATGGCATGGGGTGGGGGTGTGTGTGAGCATCATAATCATTTCTGATTCAGCCCGGCCGCCCTTGTCGGCCGCCAAATCAATGGTGGCGCCCGTGGAATTCAAAATTCAGCGGCGGTGGGAGGACCCAAAAGAGTGTAGCGGTTTTGGGATCCTCATGCGATGATGGTTGGCAATGTTGGCCAGGAGCATAGCGCGAAGCGACAGCGATATAGGGTGTGGGTTGATGGGGTCTCGAATGTGCTTGGGGTAGCGAGGGATGCTAGTGCGGCGGTGGTGCTCACGTTGCTTGTTGGTGTTGGGGATTATCCTGGGAGCCCCGGGGAGGCACCTATGGTTGGTCTTTGGTCTTTGGGCTGCGACATGCATTGCTTTCAAGGCGTGCTTCCCGATCAAATCCCGAATGCGGGACGTGACAGGCAATGAATTTGCATCCTAGCTAGCGATGGGTCTTGGGACATGGGGTGCTACTTGGGCTTGGCTTTGAAAACTCATCATTCTTGGGCAACCTAAGCATTGCGTGTTGTGGCATCAATGGTGGCCTCGGTTTAAAGTCCGTTCTAATGCTCGGCAATGCCGTGATGCGGCGCTCGATTGAATGGATCGTCGGTTGGCTGCTAGGTGTTGCCGTATTAGCGGCGATGCGATTTTGTTGCCTAGACGCATAAGCGGTGGTTGCCTTTGGGTTGGGATTTGCGTTCAATTTTAAGCCCGTAGGCTATCGGTGGCAGGGGTGAACTTCGGGGGCTTTGCTTTGAAGCTTCGTCCGCTCTCTTGGGCAACCTAGAATTGCGTGTTGTGGCATCTCTGGTGGCCTCGATTTAATGTCTGTTCTAATGCTCGGCAATGCCGGTGATCGCGACCTCTCGATTGAATGGGCGTCGGTTGGCTGCTAGGTTTTGCTTACGTTATTAGAGAGGTCAGCTTGTTGGCATTGGTGATAGTGAGCGTGAGAGCTCTTGGGAGGAGCGAAGACACCCGTTAGCGTCGCGTAGCGATTGTGTTTAGTTTCCGCACACCACTCGGGGTAATCTAGAGTCCGTTGCCAATGCCTTGCGCGGCGGCATGTTTTGTTGCCTAGACACGCAAAACGGTGGTTGCCTTTGGCGGGGATCGTCTTCAATCTTTGGCCCTTGGGTTGTGGGGGTATCGTTGGCCAGCGGTCGTTGCGTGCGTCATGCCTAGCGGTCGGCTTGGCTCCAATTGATTGGTTGCATGCAGTGCGGCCTCGTTGTCGATTGGGTTGTGGCTGTTGGTTGGCGTTAGGTTTGGTATGCAGCGATGGTGTATGAGTTGTGGTATGGTTGTGTGTGTTTGGGGCTCCGTGCTTGGGCATCGAGGCTACGCTCTTCGCTCTCTCGGCTTTGCTTCTGAGGGGACCTTGTGTCTCTCGGCGTCTTGGGTTCTTGTCTTTGCATACCTAATGTGATGGAATTGGTTGCCAGCGGTGTCCCATTCCTCTCGTACTCTGCAAGCGAGGAGGGCGTCAAAAGTAACACCGCAGCGTCCCGGCGGCCATTGAAAATTATTTTGTGGCGCCGGTCCCGTGTGCCTACTCGTCCCCTCGGATCGCGGAACGTGCGTGGGCTTTCATGGCCTTTGAGCGTCGGCGCTTTATAAGCTAGTTTTGCCGCGATTGCGTGCGTTGTAGCCGCCGACCCGGCGTTGGGCTCCGCGGCATCGGCATCGAAGAATGCTACGGTTGATCACGCGGTAGTCATATGCTTGTCAAAAGATTAAGCCATGCATGTGTAAGTATGAACTAATTGGTGTGAAGCTGCGAATGGCTCATTAAATCGGTTATAGTTTGTTTGATGGTACCTTACTTTCGGATAAGTAGTAATTCTAGAGCTATCACGTGCAACAAACCCGACCTCACGGAAGGGGCGCATTTATTAGATAAAAGGTCGGCGGGCTGCGCGGTTGCTCACGATGATTCATGATAACTTCGGCGGATGCGCCGCGGCCTAGTGCTGCGGCGGCGCATCATTCAAATTTACGCTATCAACTTTCGATGGTAGGATAGTGGCCTACTATGGTGGTGGCGGGTGGCGGAGGTGGGGTTGATTAGGAGGGCACGAGCGGCTACCACATCCAAGGAAGGCGGCGGTAGCGCAAATTACCCAATCGACGCGGGGAGGTAGTGACAATAAATAACAATACAGGGCTCATGAGTGCAGTGGGAATAATAGTACAATCTAAATCCGCCGCGAGGATCCATTGGAGGCAAAGTCCGGTGCGGCAGCAGCGGTAATTCCACTCAATAAGCGTATATTTAAGTTGTTGCGGTTAAAAGCTGTAGTTGGACCTTGGGATGGGGAAGGCTGGTCCGCCTTTGGGTGTGCACACATTGTCCGCGTCCGCCTACGGCGATCGCGCTCACGCCTTAATGGCCGAAGTGCGTGCCTCCGTCTTTGTTACTTTGAAGAAATTAGAGTGCTCAAAGCAAGCCTACGCTCTGGATACATTAGCATGGGATAACATCATAGGATTTGGTCCTATTACGGTTGCGCCGGGATGGAGTAATGATTACGAGGGGCGGTCGGGGGCATTACGTATTTCATAGTCGAGAGGTGAAATTCTTGGATTTATGAAAGGCGAACAAGCTAAAGCATTTGCCAAGGATGTTTTCATTAATCAAGAGCGAAAGTTGGGGGCTCGAGGCGATCGGATACGTCTAGTCTGAACCATAAGCGATGCTGACCCGAGGGATGGTGGATGTGCTTATAGGACTCCGCGGCACCTTATGAGAAATCAAAGTCTTTGGGTTGGGGAGTATGGTGCAAGGCTGAAACTTAAAGGAATGAGGAAGGGCACCACGGGGTGGAGCCTGCGGCTTAATGACTTCAACAGGGAAACTTACGAGGTCGGACATAGTAAGGATTGGCGGGAGAGAGCTGCTTTGATTCTATGGGTGGTGGTGCATGGCGTTCTTAGTTGGTGGAGGCGATTTATGCAGTTAATTCCGTTAGCGAGCGAGACCTGACACTGCGCTAACTAGCTATGCGGAGGTGACCCTCATGACCAGCTTCTTAGAGGGACTATGGCGGCAGGCCAAGGAAGTTTGAGGCAATAGCAGTGCGTGATGCCGCTTAGATGTTACAGGGCGCCGCAGCGCTCTGCGATGTATTCAGCGAGTCTATAGCCTTGGCGGCGGGCGGGTAATCTTTGAAATTTCATGCGTTGATGGGGATAGATCATTGCAATTGTTGGTCTTCAGAGGAATTCCTAAAGTAGCGAGTCATCAGCTCGCGTTGACTACGTCCACGCCGCTTTTACACACCGCCCGTCATTCCTACCGATTGAATGGTCGGTGAAGTGTTGGGATTAGCGTCGGCGTGGCGGTTATTTTGCTGCGGCGCGTCACAAGAAGTCCAGCGAACCTTATCATTTAGAGGAAGGAGAGTAAATAACAAGGTTTCGTGAGGTGAACTGCGGAAGGATCATTGTTGAAACCACGCGGTGAGCGACCCGTGAACCCGTAAAATGGCGAGGGGCCAGAAACCGGGGCGCATGCGACTTCGGGCCGCTGGCGATGCCGCTGCCGCCCGCCTTCCCGCCCGCTGCAAAACCCGGCAAACCCGCCAGGAACTCGAGCGAATCAAGCATTGCCGGCCGAGAGATAGTGCTGGCGTCCGGAGGCTAGCATCGTATTATGTCAAAGCGACTCGGCAGCGGATATCTACCGCTCGCGCCGATGAAGAGCGTAGCGAAATCACGATACTTGGTGTGAATTGCGAGAATCCGTGAACCATCAGTCTTTGAGCAAGTTGCGCCCGAAGCCACTAGGGCGAGACGCGTCTGGCGTCACACAGCGTTGCCCCGGCTCAAACCCGTCCTCGAGGGCTGAGTGAGGGCGGATGCTAACCTCCCGTGCGCCCGGCTGCGGTTTGCCCAAATCACGAGCACTTCGGAGGCGGCGCCCGCGCGGCAATCGGTGGTTGTCCGAACCCACCGGTGCCATGCAGCGCGCGCCGAGCAATGCGTGCCGTAGACCCCAATCACGCCGCGCAGCGCGGCGTCAACGCGACCCAGTCGGGCGGGGTTACCGGCGAGTTTAAGCATATCAATAAGCGGAGGAAAAAGAAACTTACAAGGATTCCCCTAATAGCAGCGGCGAACGGGAACGGCCGAGGTTGAGAATCGGCGCCTCCGGCGTTAATTGTAGTCGAAGAAGCGTCCTGTGGCCGGGCCCAAGTCAGAAGGGCGCGAAGAGTGAGGCCGTCGTGCGGACCATGTCGCACCAGGCTATGTCTGCTGGTCGGGTTGTTTGGGAATCAGCCAATCCCGGTGATGAATTAAATCGAGGCTAAATACGAGGCGAGGCCGATAGCAAACAAGTACCCAGGAGATGAAAAGGACTTTGAAAGAGAGAAAGAGTGCTTGAAATTGTCGGGAGGGAATGGGGGCGGCGATGCGCCTGGGTGGATGTGGAGCGGTGAGAGCGGTCCGCCCGTCGACTTCGAGGCATGCGGACCCGTCACGATTGCGGTGGCGGCCCAAGCGGGCTGTAGTCATGCCGGTGGAGGCGTCGTCGCCCAGCGATGCGTGGTTAGCGGCCAGCGGCCGTCATGGGCGTGCCTGCGTGCACCTGGCGCTCGGCGTCGGCCGTGGGCTCCCCATTGGCCCGTCTTGAAACCGGACCAGGAGTCGACGTAATGCGAGTCAGCGGGCTGAAATAAACCCGTAAAGGCGCAAAGGAAGCTGGCTGGCGGGATCCCCTGCGAGGTTACCGCCGTAGGCCGACCTTGATCTTACGAGAAGGGTTGGTGAGAGCATGCACAGCCGGGACGAAGATGGTGAACTATGCACGGCGAGTGACGAGGAGGAAACTACGGTGGAGGCCAGCGGCGATCTTGGCGATGCAAATCGTTAAATCGACTTGGGTATAGGCGAAGAAGACTAATCGAACGTCTAGTAGGTGGTTCCCTCGAAGTTTCCCTCGGGATAGGCTGGAGCCCTGAGGCGAGTTCTATCGGGTAAAGCCAATGATTAGAGGCATGAGAGCATGATGCCTGGACCTATTCTCAAACTTTAAATAGGTAGGGCCGGCTGGCTGCCGTTGAGCCGTGCCACCCGGAATCGAGCTCAAGTGGGCCATTTTTGGTAGCGGGCGTGCGGGGATGAGCAGGAGCCAGGGTTCTGATTGACTACTGCGCTAACCTAGAACCCAAAAGGGTGTTGGTGGATTAAGGCAGCCGGGGCGGTGGTCATGGAAGTGAAATCAGCTAAGAGTGTGTAACAACTCACTGCCGAATCAACTAGCGAAAATGGATGGCGCTGAAGCGGCGTGACCTATCCGGACGTCGGGGCAGAGCGAGCCCGATGAGTAGGAGGAAGCGTGGCGGTCATTTACAAAACACAGAGGCCTTGAGCGGCGAGGCGGCCGTCGGTCGCAGATCTTGGTGGTAGTAGCAAATATTCAAATGAGAACTTTGAAGGCGAAGAGGAAAAGGTTCCATGTGAGCGGCACTTGCACATGGGTTGGTCGATCCTAGAGAGCAGGAAACCGTCGGCCAGTAGCGATCAGCTTGAGAGCGAGGGGTCGGGTTAAAATTCACGAGCGGGGCGTGAAGTGGCGGCAGCGTTAGGGGGTCGGAGGCGTCGGCGGGGGCCTCGGGAAGAGTTATCTTTTACGTTTAACGGCACGCCCACCACAGAAGCGGCTCGGCCGGTAGGGTCAGTGAGGCTGGAAGAGAGCCGCCGCGTCAGCGTGGTGTCGGTCGCCCGTGACCCCGAAATCCAGGAGGGGCCAGGTGCACGCCGCGCCGGTCGTACTCATAACGCATCCAGTCTCAAGGTGAGCGCCTGCAGGTGATGGAACAATGTAGGCAAGGGAAGTCGGCAAAATGGATCCGTAACCTCGGGGAAAAGGATTGGCTCGGGTGGAGCACGGGGTCCCGATCCGAACCCGTCATTTGTCGGTGGGCCCTTTCAATTTCCATGGCGAGGAAGCGGCGCGAGTGCCCATGCCCGGCCGGGGCAGGGGGCTGGGAGCGGCCTCGGGGCCTTCCCGGCGTCGAGCGATCGACTTCGAGGCTGAATACGGACAAGGGGAATCCGGCATTTAATTAAAACAAAGCATTGCGATGGTCCTGCGGATGCTCCGCGCAATGTGATTTACGCCCGATGCTTCACGAATGTCAAAGTGAAATTCAACCAGCGAGCGAGTTAGCGGCGGGGTAACTATGACTCTCTAAGGTAGCCAAATGCCTGCGTCATCTAATTAGTAGCGCGCGGAATGGATTAACGAGATTCCCAACGTCCACATACTATCCAGTGAAACCACGACCAGGGGAGCGGGCTTGGCGAGAATCGTGAGGGAAGAGACCTGTTGAGCTTGACTCTAGTCCGACTTTGTGAAATGACTTGAGAGGTGTAGTATAAGTGGGGCGGAAGGAAGCGAAAGTGAAATACCAACTTTTAGCGTTATTTTACTTATTCCGTGAATGGGAGGCCGAGGGCGCCCCTTTTTGGAACAAAGGCCTTGCGCTTGGGGCGTCCGGCGAAGACATTGTCGGGTGGGGAGTTTGGGCGGGCGGCACATCTGTTAAAGATAGCTTGGTGTCCTAAGATGAGCTCAGCGAGCGAAATCTAGTGTGGAACAAAGGGTAAAAGCTTCGTTTGATTCGATTTCCGTCACAGTCTGAAGCCGTGAAAGCGTGGCCTATCGATCCTTTAGACCTTGAATTTGAAGCTAGAGGTGTCGGAAAAGTTACCACGAGGGATAGCGGCTTGTGGCGGCCAAGCGTTCATAGCGGCGTTGCTTTTTGATCCCGATGTCGGCTCTTCCTATCATTGTGAAGCGAAATTCACCAAGTGTTGGATTGTTCACCCACCATAGGGAGCGTGGTGGGTTTAGGCAGTGCGTGAGAGCGGGTTAGTTTTACCTACGATGGCGATATCAATAGTAATTCAACCTGATGCGAGAGAGGAGCCGTTGATTGCACAATTGGTCATGGCGCTTGGTTGAAAAGCCGATGTGTAAGCTACCGTCTTGTTGGATTATGGTGAGCATACCTGAAATCGAATCCGGGCTAGAAGCGGCATACTTAGCGCCGCGCGGTTTGCCGACTGCGGTGGGGTCCTCGACCCCGAGCCGCGTGTCGTTGGTCAAGTCCGCCGGCGGGATGCCTTGGAGCGCCTGAAATACAATTCACCGTGGCGGGTAGAATCGCTCTGGAGCGACTTAAATGCAGCGGCGGGGTATTGTAAGTGGCGAGTGGCCTTGCTGCCCGCGATCCACGAGATCAGCCCTGCGTAAGCCGATCGTCCCTCCCTCCTCCCGTTTAATTTCCGAAGGCCCACCGGTCCGCGAGGTCCGCAGGCAGGGCCGGGGGAGGGCCTTACACTTTGACCCCACGTCCCCGGTTTTTCATGCAAGCCGCCGAGGCTTCGGGGCCCGTGCCTATGTGCCTATGTGTGCAAACTCCGCCCGTGGTAACAAAGTCTCGGCCGCGTCTTGGCGTGCCTTCATTGGCAGCGTATGGGCATGGGGTGGCAAGGAATCATAAAGGACAAGCCCGCTGCCACATATTAGCATCCGCCATGGCCCCAAATTGCACACCTGAGGCAGGCGCAAGCCTTGTAGCAGCAGCTGAAGCCCATAGCAGCTTGCCCTTGTAGCGCTAGGCCAGGGCATGCAGCGGGCCTTGCATGGCCCAGGCGCCCGAGGAGCATACCCAGCCCGAGCAGCGCTAGGCGCCCATTGCATCTCTTAACGAGACAAGCAGCTGGCGCCCATAGCGAGCAGCGAAGCGCCTTGCTGCGCCCAGCATCTGCGTAGCCTTGCTGCGCTGCCAACGAGAACGCGCCCGCCACTGCTGGTGGTGGGTAGGCATGCGCCCGGTGAAGCCCACGGTGGCTGTAGGCTGCCACCCATGGCCGCCCCGGCGTGGGCCGCGTGGCTTACTAGTTAGCTGTCATGGCATTCCTCGAAACACCAAATTTGCTAATGTGAGGTTCCGCGGATGCGTGCCACACTCATGCCCATGCACCACGGTGCCCATGCATGCCCACCAGCAGCGTTCAAACTTGTCCGTGCCAAACACATTTTGCCCGCACAATAAGGCTCCCAACTATCACTTTTGGCATATGAGCATTGACAATCAAAATTAACTTCCCATGCACTTGGTTGAACATGTGCCACGGCCCCACGGTGCCCACGAGTGCCACCACATGCCCATGCGTTCCAACTTGTCCGTGCCAAACACATTTTACCCGCACAATAAGGCTCCCAAATATCACTTTTGGCATATGAGAGCATTCCCAACAATCAAAACCAACTCCCCATGCACTTGGTTGAACATGTGCCACGGCCCCACGGTGCCCACGAGTGCCACGCATACACATGCGTTCCAACTTGTCCGTGCCAAACACATTTGCCGCGCACAATAAGGCTCCCAAAATCAATTTTGGCATATGAGAGCATTCCCAACAATCAAAATCAACTTCCCATGCACTTGGTTGAACATGTGCGGCCCCAGGGTGCCAGGAGTGCAACCGCGTGCCCATCGCGTTCCAACGTCCGTGCCAAACACATTTTGCCCGCACAATAAGGCTCCCAAATACCACTTTTGGCATATAAGAGCATTCCCAACAATCAAAACCAACTTCCCATGCACATGGTTGCACATGTGCCTTAGCACCACGATGCCACGTGTGCCACCGCAAGCACACATGTATCAACTTGACCGAGCCAAACACATTTTACCCGCTGTAAACTTTCTAAAATCATGTACACATGTAAGAGCATTCCCAACAAGAAAAACCAACTTCCCATGCATTTTTAATTTTTTAAATTTTTATACATTTTGCAAATAAAAAATAAAAAATATTTTCACATCTCAAAATTATGAAATTTTTACACAACCTAGAATACATTATTCTAAGCATGCATGCAAAAATTTCATCAAAATTCCATGTATTTCTTCAAAAAGGCCCTTATGTCTCCTATGCAATGTGATGTTTTACTGGCTGTCACAAGGCCAGCGGTTAATTAAGCTCTTTAAGGGGGTGAGTTGCTGCCTAGGCACCCCACCCCTTGGCCCCATGGCTGCCCACACACCCCCCCACTGCGCCCGTGCCATGGCATGGGGTGGAGGTGTGTGAGCATCCATAATGCGACAACGATGCGGCGGCGCCACTGCGCCCGATCGGCGCCGATCAATGGTGGCGCCCGTAGGTCAATTCCAAAATTCGGCGGCGGTGGAGGAGCCCAAAGGGAGTGGCAGCGGTTTTGGGATCCTCATGCGATGATGGTTGGCAATGTTAGGCGGGGCATAGCGCGGGGACGAGCGATATAGGGTGTGGGTTGGTCTTTGGGGTCTCGAATGTGCTTGGGGTAGCGAGGGGATGCTAGTTCTTGGCGGTGGTGCTCGTTGCTTGTTGGTGTTGGGGATTATCCTCGGGGAGCCGGGGAGGCACCACATGGTTGGTCTTTGGTCTTTGGGCTGCGACATGCATTGCTTTCAAGGCGTGCTTCCCAATCAAATCACCGAATGCGGACGTGACACGGCAATGAATTTGCATCCTAGCTAGCGATGGGTCTTGGGACATGGGGTGCTTGCGGGCTTGGCTTTGAAAACTCATCGTGCTCTTGGGCAACCTAAGCATTGCGTGTTGTAGGCATCAATGGTGGCCTCGGTTTAAAGTCCGTTCTAATGCTTCGGCAATGCCCGTGATCGCGGCCTCCGATTGAATGGATCGTCGGTTGGCTGCTAGGTGTTGCCCGTATTAGCCTGATGCGATTTTGTTGCCTAGACCATAGCGGTGGTTGCCTTTGGGTTGGGATTTGCGTTCAATTTTAAGCCCGTAGCTATCGGTGGCGAGGGGTGAACTTCGGGGCTTTGCTTTGAAGCTTCGTCCAGCTCTTGGGCAACCTAGGAATGCGTGTTGTGGCATCTCACGGTGGCCTCGATTTAATGTCTGTTCTAATGCTCGGCAATGCCGTTGATCGCGGCCTCGATTGAATGGGCGTCGGTTGGCTGCTAGGTTTTGCCGTATTAGAAGCGGTCAGCGATTGGCATTGGTGATAGTGAGCGTGAGAGCTCTTGGGAGGGAGCAGACACCCGTTAGCGAAATGCCTTGGCCTTGATTGTGTTTAGTTTCCGCACACCACTTTCGGGGGTAATCTAGAGTCCGTTGCCAATGCCTTGCGCGGCATGTTTTTGTTGCCTAGAACCGCCAAAGCGGTGGTTGCCTTTGGCGGGGATCGTCTTCAATCTTTGGCCCTTGGGTTGTGGGGGTATCGTTGGCCTTGATGGTTGCGTCGCGTCATGCCTAGCGGTGCGGCTTGGCTCCAATTGATTGGTCGCATGCTTGGTGCGGCCTCGTTGTCGATTGGGTTGTGGGCTGTTGGTTGGCGTTGGGTTTGGTATGCTGCGATGGTGTATGAGTTGTGGTATGGTTGTGTGTGTTTTGCGGCTCCGTGCTTGGGCATCGAGCGCTGCGCTTCGCTCCTCCGGCGCTTTGCTACGGGGACCTTGTCTCTCGGCGTCTTGGGTTCTTGTGCTGCATACCTAATGTGATGGAATTGGTTGCCAGCGGTGTCCCATTCCTCTCACGTGCTGCAGAACGCGGGGAGGGCGTCAAAATGGCACCGCAGCGTCCCGGTGACCATTGAAAATATTTTGTGGCCGCCGGTCACGTATTGCCTACCCTCCCGGATCACGGAACGCGTGGGCGTGGGCTTTCATGGCCTTTGAGCGTCCAGCATAGCTTTATCGCTAGTTTTGCGATTGCGTGCCGTTGTAGCCGCCGACCCGGCGGCGTTGGGCTCCGCGGCATCGGCATCATGAAGAATCTACACAGTTGATCACGCCGGTAGTCATATGCTTGTCTCAGATTAAGCCATGCATGTGTAGTATGAACTAATTGATTTGTGAAGCTGCGAATGGCTCATTAAATCGATTATAGTTTGTTTGATGGTACCTTACTTTCGGATAACGTAGTAATTCTAGAGCTATCACGTGCAACAAACCGAGCCTCGGAAGGGGCGCATTTATTAGATAAAAGGTCGCCAGCGGGCTGCGCGTTACTCACGATGATTCATGATAACTTCGGCGGATCGCCGCGGCCTTAGTCTGCGGCGCATCATTCAAATTTACGCCTATCAACTTTCGATGGTAGGATAGTGGCCTACTATGGTGGTGGCGGGTGGCAGTGGGGTTGATTAGGAGAGGGCACGAGAAGCGGCTACCACATCAAGGAAGGCGGCGGCGCAAATTACCGATCGACGGGGAGGTAGTGACAATAAATAACAATCACGGGGCTCTAAGTGCAGTAGTGGAATAGTACAATCTAAATCCCTTACGAGGATCCATTGGAGGCAAGTCACGGTGCCCGCGACGCGGTAATTCGGCTCAATAAGCGTATATTTAAGTTGTTGCGGATTAAAAGCTGCGTAGTTGGACCTTGGGATGGGGGTGGTAGTCGCTTTGGGTTGCACTTTTTGTTGTCCGCGTCCGCTTCTACGGCGATCGCTCGGCCTTAATTGGCAGTCGTGCCTCCGGTCTTTGTTACTTTGAAGAAATTAGAGTGCTGAAGCCTACGCTCTGGATACATTAGCATGGGATAACATCATAGGATTTGGTCCTATACATTGGCGCCGGGATCGGAGTAATGATTACGAGGGGCGGTCGGGGGCATTAGGTATTTCATAGTCGGAGAGGTGAAATTCTTGGATTTATGAAGGCGAACAAGCTGCGAAAGCATTTGCCAAGGATGTTTTCATTAATCAGAGCGAAAGTTGGGGGCTGAAGGCGATGGATCACGTCTAGTCTCGACCATAAGCGATGCGGAGCCGAGGGATGGCGGATGTTACTTATAGGACTCCGTAGGCACCTTATGAGAAATCAAAGTCTTTGGGTTAGGGAGTATGGTGCAAGGCTGAAACTTAAAGGTGTGGGAAGGGCACCACGAGGTGGAGCTGGGCTAATTGACTCAACGGGGAAACTTACGGTCGGACATAGTAAGGATTGTGGTGAGAGAGCTCTTTCTTGATTCTATGGGTGGTGGTGCATGGCGTTCTTAGTTGGTGGGCGATTTATGCAGTTAATTCCGTTAGCGAGCGAGACCTCGGCACGCTAACTAGCTATGCGGAGGTGACCTCACGGACCAGCTTCTTAGAGGGACTATGGCGGCAGGCCAGGAAGTTTGAGGCAATAGCAGTGCGTGATGCCGCTTAGATGTTACGGGCGCCCAGCGTACAGCGATGTATTCAGCGAGTCATAGCCTTGGCGGCGGGCGGGGTAATCTTTGAAATTTCATGCATTGATGGGGATAGATCATTGCAATTGTTGGTCTTCAGCGAGAATTCCTAGTAGCGCGAGTCATCATTCAGCGTTGACTAAATCCACGCCCTTTGTACACACGCCCGTCGCTCCTACCGATTGAATGGTCGGTGAAGTGTTGGATGCGTGGCGGTGGGCGGTTAAGCTGCTGCTGCGTCACAAGAAGTCCAGCGAACCTTATCATTTAGAGGAAGGAGAAATTAGTAACAAGGTTTCGTATTAGGTGAACTGCGGAAGGATCATTGTTGAAACCACACTTGCGTGAGCGACCCGTGAACCGTAAAATACAGCGGGGCGAGGGCCAACCCAAACCCGGCGGGGGCATGCGACTTCGGGCCGGCGATGCCGCTGCCGCCGCCTTCCCGCCCGCACAAAGCGAAACCCGGCGCAAACGGCGCCAGAACTTCGAGCGAATCAAGCATTGCCGGCCGAGGAGATAGTGCGGCGTCGAGGTAGCGCGCGTCGTATTACGTATGTCAAAAGCGACTCGGCAGCGGATATCACGGCTACGCCGATGAAGAGCGTAGCGAAATCGATACTTGGTGTAATGCGAGAATCCGTGAACCGCCGAGTCTTTGAGCGCAAGTTAGCGAAGCCACTACTGGGCGAGACGCGTCTACACAGGCGTCACACAGCGTTGCCCCAGCTCCAAACCTGCGTCCTCGGGGCTGGGCGGATCTTGGCCTCCCGTGCGCCCGGCTGGCGGTTGGCCAAATCACGAGCACTGGGAGGCGAGCGCCAGCGGCAGTCGGTGGTTGTCGAACCCACCGGTGCCATGCAGCGCGCAGCGCGCCAATGCGTGCCGTAGACCCCAATCGCCTGCGGCGTCCAGCAGCGACCCGAGGTGAGGCGGGGTTACCGTGAGTTTAAGCATATCAATAAGCGGAGGAAAAAAACTTACAAGGATTCCCAATGCTTGGCGAGCAGGGAACGGCCAGGGTGAGAATCGGCGCCTCCGGCGTTAATTGTAGTCTGAAGAAGCGTCCTGTGGCCGGACGGGCCCCAGTCCCCTGGAAGGCGCCAGGAGGAGTGAGCCGTCGTGCCGGACCTGTCGCCTGGCTATCTGCTTGAGTCGGGTTGTTTGGGAATGCAGCCCCGTCAGGCGGTAAATTCGTCAAGGCTAAATCTGGGCGAGGCCGATAGCAAACAAATACCCGAGGAAAGATGAAAAGGACTTTGAAAAGAGAGTCAAAGTGTGCTTGAAATTGTCGGGAGGAAGCGAATGGGGGCGGCGATGCGCCTCGGTGGATGTGGAGCGGTGAGAGCGGTCGTCCGTGACTTCGAGCCTTGAACCCATCGGATTCGGTGGCGGCCCAAGCGGGCTGTAGTCATGCAGTGGAGCGTCGTCGCCCGCGATGCGTGGTTGGCAGCGCCGTCATGGCGTGCCTGCGTGCACTACGCGCTCCGTCGGCCCGTGGGCTCCCAATTCGGCCCGTCTTGAAACACCGGACCAAGAGTGCGACATGTGTGCGAGTCAGCGGGCTGAAATAAACGTAAATAAAGGCGCAAAGGAAGCTGGCTGGCGGGATCCCTGCGGGTTGCACCCCGCCCGACCTTGATCTTACGAGAAGGGTTGGTGAGAGCATGCAGCCGGGACGAAGATGGTGAACTATGCGGCGGAAGCGAGGAGAAACTTCGGTGGAGGCCGCGATCTTGGCGTGCAAATCGTTAAATGCGACTTGGGTATAGGCGAACTAATCGAACCGTCTAGTAGCTGGTTCCCTCGAGTTTCCCTCGGGATAGGCTGGAGCCCAGACGAGTTCTCGGGTAAAACCAATGATTAGAGGCATGAGCGCAATGCCCTCGACCTATTCTCAAACTTTAAATAGGTAGGGCGGGCACGCCCGTTGGCCGTGCCGCGGAATCGAGAGCTCAAAGTGGGCCATTTTTGGTAGCGAGGCTGGCGTCTTGGGATGAGCCGGGAGGCGGGGTTCACGATTCTGACTTCACAGCGCTAACCTAGAACCACAAAGGGTGTTGGTGGATTAAGGCAGGCGGGGCGGTGGTCATGGAAGTGAAATCCGCTAAGGTGTGTAACAACTCACTGCGAATCAACTAGCCGAAAATGGATGGCTGAAGCGCGTGACCTATACGGCCGTCGGGCAAGAGCGAAGCCGATGAGTAGGAGGGCGGCGGTCATTTGCAAAACAGAGGGCCTTGAGCGGCGGGCGGCGTCGGTCTGCGATCTTGGTGGTAGTAGCAAATATTCAAATGAGAACTTTGAAGGCGAAGGGTTCCATGTGAGCGGCACTTGCACATGGGTTGAGTCGATCAAGAGCGAGGGGAAACCCGTCGGCGGTAGCGATCAGCATGAGCTTGAGGAATGGGTTAAAATTCACGAGCGGGGCGTGAAGGTCGGCAACAGCGTTAGGGAGTCAGGAGGCGTCGGCGGGGGCCTGGGAAGATTATCTTTTACGTTTAACGACACGCCCACCAGAAGCGGCTCGGTAGGAGGTAAGTCAGTAGCTGGAAGAACCTGCCGTCAGCGTGGTGTGGTCGCGCCCGGCGACCGCGAAAATCCGGAGGACCGAGGAGTGCACTGCCGCGCCCGGTCGTTACTCATAGCGCATCGGGTCTCCAAGGTGAGCGACTGCAGGTGATGGAACAATGTAGGCAAGGGAAGTCGGCAAAATGGATCCGTAACCTCGGGGAAAGGATTGGCTCGGTGGGCGCGGGGGTCCAGTCCGAACCGTCGGTGTGGGTGGTACTTTCGAGCTGCTCTCATGGCGAGGCGGGTGGCCAGCGTGCCGGCCGAGAGACGGGCTGGGAGCGGCCCCTCGGGGGCCTTCCGAGGCGTCGAGCGATCGACTTCGAGGCGAGTACGGACAAGGGAATCCATTTGTTTAATTAAAACAAAGCATTGCGATGGTCCTGCGGATGCTCACGCAATGTGATTTACGCCCGATTACTCGAATGTCAAAGTGAAGAAATTCAACCAAAGCGCGGGTAGCGGCGGGAGTAACTATGACTCTCTTAAGGTAGCCAAATGCCTGTCATCTAATTAGTGGCGCATGAATGGATTAACGAGATTCCCACACATCCTGTCTACTATCAGTGAAACCACGCCAAGGAGCGGGCTTGGCGAGAATCGTGAGGGAAAGACCACCTTGAGAGCTTGACTCTAGTCGAGCTTTGTGAAATGACTTGAGGGTGTAGTATAAGTGGGGCGGAAGCGGCGAAAGTGAAATACCACTACTTTTAGCGTTATTTTACTTATTAGTGAATGAGGCGAGGGCAGCGCCCTCTTTTTGGAACAAAGCGCTTGGCCGTGAGGCGATCGAGCGAGAAGACATTGTCGGGGTGGGGAGTTTGGGCGGCGGCACATTAAAAAGATAGCGGTGTCCTAAGATGAGCTCAGCGAGCAATCTAAATGTGGAACAAAGGGTAAAAGCTTCGTTTGATTGATTTCCGTCGAATCTGAGCCGTGGCGTGGCCTATCGATCCTTTAGACCTTGAATTTGAAGCTAGAGGTGTCGAGAAAAGTTACCACGAGGATAAGCGGCTTGTGGCGAAGGCGTTCATAGCGGCGTTGCTTTTGATCCCGATGTCGGCTCTTCCTATCATTGCAGAATTCACCAAGTGTTGGATTGTTCACCCACTGATAGGGAGCGTGAGGCGGGTTTGGCAGATTTAGGGAGAGGTTAGTTTTACCCTGCGATGGCGGTGATATCGCAATAGTAATTCAACCTGATGCGAGGAGGAGCCGTTGATTACGCTGATGGTCGCCGGCTTGGTTGAAAAGCGATGTGTGAAGCTACCGTCTTATTTGGATTATGGTGAGCGCCTCTAAGTGAATCAGGGCTAGGCGGCGCCTTAGCGCGCCCGCCGCCCGTTTGCCGACCTGCGGTGGGGGTCCTCGACCCCGAGCGCGTGTCGTTGGTCAAGTCCTTGCGGAGATGAGATGCAGCGCGCGCCTTGAAGTACAATTCCTACCGGCGGCGGGTAGAATCCTGCGGGCGACTTAAATGCAGCGGCGGGGTATTGTAAGTGGCGAGTGGCCTTGCTGCCCGCGATCCGCGAGATTCACCCTGCATTAAACGATTCGTCCCTCCCTCCCTCCCGTTTAATTTCCGAAGGCCTCGGTCCGAGGTCCGAGGCCAGGGCGGGGAGGGCGCTACTGGCCAATTTTACCCGCGTCCCTCGGTTTTCATGCAAGCCGGGCATGACTGGGGCCCATTGCTATGTGCCTATGTGTGCAAACTCCGCCCGTGGTAACAAAGTCTAAACCCAGCGTCACGCGTGCCTTCATTAGCGTATATGGGCATGGGGTTGTAGGGGATCGCAAAGAGGACAAGCCCGCTACCACATATTAGCATCACCCGCGCCCCAGTACACCTGACGAGCAAGCGGTAGCCTTGTGGCCCCAGGCGCCAGCCCAGCCAGCCGGCCCATCCTTGTATTTGGCAGATGCAGCGCGCATGGGGCCGAGGCAGCCCGGGCCGGGCGCTGGCGCCAGAGCATACCTTGAGCAGCTGGCTTTCAATACATGCCTGTGAACCTTGGCCCCAGCGCCCATAGCGAAACCTTAGCGCCTGCCGCGCCAGCATACAGCCCAGCAACGCTGCCCAGTACGCCACGCCTGGTGGTAGGTAGGCATACACGCCAATGCGCCAGTAGCTATGGCTGCCCACCGCCTTACCGCCCAGCGTGGGCGCCGTAGCACTAATTAGCTGTCATAGCATTCCACGAAACACAAATTTGCTAATGTGAGGTTCCACGGATGCAGTACCACACTCATGCCCATGCACCCACGGTGCCCATGCATGCCCATGCCATAGCGTTCAAACTTGTCCGTGCCAAACACATTTTGCCCGCACAATAAGGCTCCCAACTATCACTTTTGGCATATGAGAGCATTCCCAACAATCAAAATTAACTTCCCATGCACTTGGTTGAACATGTGCCCGGCCCACGGTGCCACGGTGCCACCACATGCCCATGCGTTCCAACTTGTCCGTGCCAAACACATTTTACCCGCCTGATAAGGCTCCCAAATATCACTTTTGGCATATGAGAGCATTCCCAACAATCAAAACCAACTCCCCGTACTTGGTTGAACATGTACGGCCCCCACGGTGCCCACGGTGCCGCATGCACATGCGTTCAACTTTAAGGTGCCAAACACATTTTGCCACAATGGGCTCCCAAAAATCAATTTTGGCATATGAGAGCATTCCCAACAATCAAAATCAACTTCCCATGCACTTGGTTGAACATGTGCCGCGGCCCCAGTGCCAGCGAGTGCAGCCGCGCATGCCATGCGTTCCAACTTCCGTGCCAAACACATTTTGCCCGCACAATAAGGCTCCCAAATACCACTTTTGGCATATAAGAGCATTCCCAACAATCAAAACCAACTTCCCATGCACATGGTTGCACATGTGCCTTAGCACCCACAGCGTGCTGCAGGTGTGCCACATAAGCACACATGTATCAACTGAGCCGAGCCAACACATTTTACCCGCTGTAAGCTTTCTAAAAATCATGTACACATGTAAGAGCATTCCCAACAGAAAAACCAACTTCCATGCATTTTTAATTTTTAAATTTTTATACATTTTGCAAATAAAAAAATAAAAAAATATTTTCACATCTCAAAAATTATGAAATTTTTTACACCTAGAATACATTATTCTAAGCATGCATGAAAAATTTCATCAAAATTCCATGTATTTCTTCAAAAAGGGCCTTATATGTCCTCAGCATGCAATGTGATGTTTCTGTTTGTCACAAGGCCAGCGGTTAATTAAGCTCTTTAAGGGGGTGAGTTGCACACCCTAGTGTCATGCCCTAGCATCTCACCAAACACAACTTTGAGGGGCATTTTGGTACAACTTGGGCAAGAAGCATGTGGGTTCTCAGACTTGTGTAGAGCGCTAACCACAGTCTTGCTTGGTTGTCAACTTAGTTGTATATACAGCGCTTGGTGGAGGATTCTAGAAACTCAATCTCCCTGCGTAGGATCAAATGTATTATAGCCGTTGGATCGTTTGTTGTAATACATAAATGGGGAGGCTTCATTGGAAACCACCCAGTATTGAGTAATACATTCTTATTTTCTCATTCTCTCTCAGTTGAGACTTTCTCTCTCTAAGTTCTTTCTTTGTTGCTTAGCTTTCTCTTCTTGTGTTGGCAAAGGCGTGCTTAGTTGCTTAGGGGTTGAAACAAGCAACTAAGGCCGCCGCGGCTTGAGTTTTCAACAGTCCGTGTTGGGTTGGTTATCGAGCTAGGTTGGTGAGGAGAAGCATGCTTCATCAGGGTTCTTTGGAGAAGAGATGGGGAAGGGAGGCTGAACCCACAATCCAAGAAGCGGCAGGGGAGGCGTTGAAATCTCGAGTGGCTCTTGCTAGCATGGAGGCCCGCGGTGGCCAAGGTGGAAGTAGGCTGTGTAGAAGCGTGATGGAAAAGGTTGGATGCATTAATGTGGCGTGGAGGAGAACTTCGAGAAGTGCGTGTGAACCAAGTGGGGAAACTTCATGGCGACTTGCACCATCCCGAGGCCAATGGTGAGGCGTGGCGTCAAAGAGAATGCTGCTTTTCAAACAGCGGTGCTTGAAACACTTTCACTCATTACAAGCTGAATGGATGAGCTTAAAAGCGGTTTGGAGGAGACCCGTGCGGATTGGGCATTATGTGGCGGTTGCAACTAGTGGTGCTATCACCACTCAACATGCTCCGCGGGTGGATGTTCCCCAAACCAAGGAGTTTAGCGGTAGAGGGGCGCCAAAGGGGTGGAGAACTTCATATGGCATATGGAACAATACTTGAAGGGATCAACATGCAAGATGAGAAGCAAAAGGTAACTACAGCTTCCGCACTTTACTAATCTTGGTGCTACGTGGTGGCGTAGAAAGCATGAAGAAAAATGAAGAAGGGTACTTGCATCATCAAACTCATGGGAAGATCTAAAGCGTGAGTTGAAGAGGCAATTTTACCAGGAATTTCGCGATGCTAGAAAGAAGATGAAGGAATTGAAGCACACAGGGTCCGTTAAATTGATGCGTGGAGGAATTTTCGGCTTGATGCTTCAAATTCCTAACATGACCGAGGAGGATCTTCTCTTCAACTTCATGGATGGGCTACAATCATGGGCATATGTTGAACTCCAGCGTAGAGGTGCAAGATGTTTCTACCCGCCCCGCCGCCACCCGTGAGACACTCATGGAATATAAGCGAGGTGAGTCCTCAAACTCAAAAGCCTAAAGCTAGGTTGCTAATATTGGAGGAGCCAAGTTCCATAAGGCTCCACAAGGCAAGGAACAATTGAGGGAGGCCTCACAAAACCAAGATTGGAAGAGAGGAAATAACAGGAGGCAAAACCAAGAAACAATTGCTTCCTTTGTGATGGTCCACATTGGGCAGAGGTGCCCGGCGAAAACTCTTAGCGCCATGCTTTCGAGAAAGGGAGGAACCGAATCATCACAAATGGGTTGCATACAACTCCTCAATTCCTTGAAAGCAAGTCCGTTCCCACACAATGTTAAAGAACAACTCCCTCATGCGTGGCTGACGCGTATCAATAGCAAGGATACCCAAGTCATGGTAGACACCGGCGGCATCACAACTTCATCAAGGGGAGGAGGCCATGAGACTTGGCCTAAAGCTTCGAGAAGGGGCAAGGGTGGTTAAAACCCGTAAATGCGAGGCAAAGCCACTTGATAGCGGCTTTCGTGATGTGGAGCTACACCTTGGTACATGGCGAGGTAATGTAAACTTTTCTATTGCTCCCATGGATGACTTTAATATTGTGCTTGGCATGGAATTTTTAAGGCAATTCAAGCGTAGTCCAGCTTCCTCGCTACAACACGTTTGCATCTTGGAGGAGGACCTTGCATAGTTCCATAAGCTAGCGCACACAGCACTTCAAACATCTCTCCGCCATGCAACTCGAGAAAGGGATAAAGAAGGAGAGTCACATTCCTGCATACGATGCGTGGAGAGAAGAGGGAATCACTATGGATGAACCACCAAGGGAAGTTTGTCAAGTGCTTCAAGAGTTCAAAGGTGTCATGCCACCAGTACCGAAGAAACTTCCACCGGAGGAGTGGATCATCAAATTGAGTTAGAAGTTGGTGCCAAACCACCCTTGAAGCACCATATGCATGTCTCCCCGAATTGGGAATTAAGAAGGCAACTAAAAGAGCTTTTGGAGGCGGATTCATCCAACCATCAAAAGCACCCTATGGGCACGGTCCTATTTCAGCGCATGATGGATCGTTGAGGCTATGCATCGACTATAGGGCACTCAACAAAGTCACTATCAAAAATAGGTACCCTATACGTTGATAGCAAACTTGTTTGATCAACTTGGGCAGTACTTCACTAAACTTGACTTGAGGTGGGGCTACTACCAAGTGAGGAAGCGGAAGGAGATGAGCCAACTACATGCGTGACACGGTATGGAGCATATGAATTTCTTGTTATGCCCTTTGGCTTACTAATACACCGGCAGCGTTTTGCACACTCATGAACAAGATCTTCCATCCTTACTTGGATCAATTTGTGGTGGTATACTTGGGCGACATAAGTCATCTATAGCAACACTCTTGAGAACACATCAAACACCTACGAATTGTATTCAATGTGCTAAGGAGAATGGTTATCGTTGAAGAAGAAAGAAGTGCACCTTTGCAAGCGATGAAGTACATTCCTCGGCCACAAAATTAAGGATGGCAAGTTATACATGGATATTGCCAAAATTAAAACCATTCAAAAGTGGAACCTCCAAGTAAGGTGAGTGAGCTTGATCTTTTCACGGTCTTGTTAATTATTATAGAAGGTTTTATTATGGGCTATTCATGTAGCAGCCCCACTCACCGATTTATTGAAGAAGACAAGTCATGGGAATGGTCCATTCAATGCCAACAAGCCTTTGAAGACTTAAAAGGAGCCATCATGAAAGAGCCGGTCTTGGCATTACCGATTGCTCCAAGCCATTTGAGAATTTTGCGATGCTTGGATTTTGCCTTAGGGGTAAATGCGATGCAGGACAAGCATCCCTTGCCTATGAGTCACAAGCTTAATGATACGAGAGGAGATACGCGGTCGAAAGGGGATGACGCCATTATTCATTGCTTGCGCGCGGAACACTACTTGCTTGGGTCTAAGTTTGTAGTGAGAGCGGACAATGTGGCCTTGAGCTATTTCCAAACACAAAAGAAGCTTAGTCCCAAGCAAGCTCGTTGGCAAGATTTCCTAGCGAATTACTATGTGCTTTCGAGTACAAGCCGATGCGAGCTAATGTAGTTACCGGCGCCTTAAGTAGGAAGGCGAGTTGGCGTCGATAAGCAAGCTCAAAGGAGAATTGTTCGACTTAATCAAGGAGGGCATGGAGCATGATGTTGTGGCCAAACAACTCAACAACTTACCACGAGGAGGGCAAGACCAGCGGTTTGGATGGAGGAAGGCTTACTACACAAAGGGTGGCGTGTCTACGTGCGAGGTGGAGCAACTTGAGGAGGAACTTGATTGGAATGCCATGACCACGAAATGGGGCGGGGCATCCGAGGCAAAGCGTCACGAGAGCCATTAGAGACAACTTACTATTGGCCACAAATGCGAGAGGCAGTGGAGCTATATGTGAACTTGTCTTGTGTGCCAACAAGACAAGGTTGAACAACAAGTCCTGGCGGTCTTTTGGAACCACTACTACACCCGGGCATCCGTGGAAAGCATAAGCATGGACTTCATTGTAGGCTTGCCCAAATCGAGGGTGTGGCACTATCATGCGTGGTGGTTGACAGATTCTCCAAGTATGCCACCTTCGCGGCACCAAAGGCAAGTTCCGGTAGATGATACATGAACTATTCTTCAAATGTGGTAAAGTATTGGGGGTTACCACAATCCATCATTAGTGTCGAGATCCACGATTCACGGGGAGGTTTTGGGCCGGTTGTTCAAACTCAGGGCTCCGGATCTACATTTCTCTACAAGCTTCCATCCTCAAACCGATGGGCAAGCGGAGCGAGCTAATCGTTGTTGGAGCTTTACTTGAGGCATTTTGTGAGTGCCAACCAACATGATTGGGCAAATTACTAGGCGTGGCCCAATTTTCCTACAACTTACAAGGGAGGCGAGTCCACCATAGGAGCCGTTGAGGAGCTAGCCGCGGGGCAGCAACCATTGACTCCTCATACACTTGTTACAAGCTACAAAGGGAGAGTCCATCCGCTTTCAAGGTTGCCAAAAATTGCCCGCGAGCAAGTGGACTTGGCAGTCCTACCTTCACAGAGGCAACTAAGAAAATGAAGAAGTGGAAGTGGACACAAGGCGTGACATGTGGAATACCAAATTGGAACCTTGTGTTTATCAAGATTCTACCTTCCCAACACAAGTCTACTTCGTCCAGCGCACAATGGACTTGTTAGGCGCTATGAGGGCCATTCCGATCATCAGAAGTAGGGAGGGTAGCATACAAGGTGGAGTTGCCATCCACACTTGGGCTACACCCGGTCTTCCATGTAAATTAAACGACCATATCATGAAGATGAGGAAGACCCTTCAGAAGGAAGTCAGAGAGCACCTATGGGCATCAAAGTGCTTCGACAAGAGGGAGATTCAGCGTCATGGCGAGCGAGGTGAGTGCGTGGAAGGGACAATCATCCGAGTCATGAGTACTTAGTGAAATGGAAGGGACTATCCGAAAGTGAAGGCGAGTTGGGAACCGGCGGTAGCACTTATGGCAATTGAAGACCACATCAAGCGGTTCCATCAAAGAAGCTTCGGCGAGGGCGTCGGCTGGCATAGGTGGGGAGAATGTCATGCACAGCATCTGCATAAACACTTTGAGGCATTTTGGTACACTTAGGCAAGAAGCATGTGGAGTTCTCTAGACTTGTGTAGAACCTTCTAGAAAACCCTAGTGCTTGCTTAGTTGTCACTAGTTGTATAGCACAGTGGAGGTTCCAGAAACACCCATTAGGATCAATGTATTATAGCCCTTTGGATTGGATAGTTTGTTGTAATACTATAAATAGGGGGAGGCTTCATTGGCCAAACCACCCAAGTATTGAGTAATACATTCTTATTTTCTCATTCTCTCTCTAGTTGAGACTTTTCTCCTAAGTTCTTTCTTTGTTCAAGCAGCTTTTCTTCTGTGTTGGCAAAAGGCTTGCCAGTTTGCTTAGAAATTGAAACAAGCAGCTAAAGAACGCGGCTTGAAGGTTTTCAACAAGTCCGTGACACTGGGCACCCCACCCCTTGGCCCCAGTGGCTGCCCACACCCCCGCCCGCGCGCGGTGCCATGGCATAGGGTTGGAGGTGTGTGGGCATCCATGCCTCTTGTTTCTTGATCGGCGGCCAGCCCTGCCGCCCGTCGACGCGTCAATGGTGGCGCCCGTGCGAATTCAAAAATTCGGCGGCGGTGGAGCCCAAAGGGAGTGGCGGTTTTGGGATCCTCATGCGATGATGGTTGGCAATGTTCGGCGGGAGCATATGCGGGGAAGCGACCCGATATAGGGTGTGGGTTGGTCTTGGGGTCTCGAATGTGCTTGGGGTAGCGAGGGGATGCTAGTGCGGCGGTGGTGCTTTCGTTGCTTGTTGGGTGTTGGGGATTATCCTCGGGGAGCCGCCGGGAGGCACCACATGGTTGGTCTTTGGTCTTTGGGCTGCGACATGCATTGCTTTCAAGGCGTGCTTCCCAATCAAATCCTCAGATGCGGACGTGACACCGTGATGATTTGCATCCTAGCTAGCGATGGGTCTTGGGACATGGGGTGCTTGCGGGCTTGGCTTTGAAAACTCATCGTGCTCTTGGGCAACCTAAGCATTCGTGTTGTGGCATCAATGGTGGCCTCGGTTTAAAGTCCGTTCTAATGCTCGGCAATGCCGTGATCGCGGCGCTCCGATTGAATGGATCGCGTCGGTTGGCTGCTAGGTGTTGCCGTTATTAGCGGTGCGATTTTGTTGCCTAGACGCATAGCGGTGGTTGCCTTTAGGTTGGGATTTCGTTCAATTTTAAGCGTAGGCTATCGGTGGCGGGGTGAACTTCGGGGCTTTGCTTTGAAGCTTCGTCAGCTCTCTTGGGCAACCTAGGAATTGCGTGTTGTGGCATCTACGGTGGCCTCGATTTAATGTCTGTTCTAATGCTTTCGGCAATGCCGGTGATGCGGCCTCGATTGAATGGAAGCGTCGGTTGGCTGCTAGTTTTGCTTGCCGTATTAGAGTAGGTCAGCGGTTAGCATTGGTGATAGTGAGCGTGAGCTCTTGGGAGGAGCGAAGACACGGTTAGCGATCGCGTAGCGATTGTGTTTAGTTTCCGCAGCACTTTCGGGGGTAATCTAGAGTCCGTTGCCAATGCCTTGCAGCGGCATGTTTTGTTGCCTGAACCATAAAACCGGTGGTTGCCTTTGGCGGGGATCGTCTTCAATCTTTGGCCCTTAGGTTGTGGGGGTATCGTTGGCCTTGATGCGTTAGATGCGTCATGCTGTGGTGCCTTGGCTCTCCGATTGATTCGTTCGCATGCTTGGTCGGCCTCGTTGTCGATTGGGTTGTGGGCTGTTGGTTGGCGTTAGGTTTGGTGTAGCGATGGTGTATGAGTTGTGGTATGGTTGTGTGTGTTTGCGGGCTCCGTGCCGGGCATGGCTGCTTGCGCTTCGCTCCTCCGGCGCTTTGCTCACGGGGACCTTGTGTCTCGGCGTCTTGGGTTCTTGTCTTTGCATACCTAATGTGATGGAATTGGTTGCCAGCGGTGTCCCATTCCTCACATTGCTCTGCAAAGGGGCAGGGGAGGAAAAAGAAATGGCACCACAGCGTCAGGCGGCCATTGAAAATTATTTTGTAGCGCCCGCGGTCCCATGTGCACTGCGTCCGGATCGCGGAACCGCGTGGTGGGCTTTCATGGCCTTTGAGCGTCCGGCGCAAGCTTTACGCTAGTTTTGCACGATTGCGTGCCGTTGTAGCCCCGACCCGGTGGCGTTGGGCTCCGCGACATCGGCATGAAATGCTACGGTTGATCACGCGGTAGTCATATGCTTGTCTCCAGATTAAGCCATGCATGTGTAAGTATGAACTAATTGAGGGTAAGCTACGAATGGCTCATTAAATCGATTATAGTTTGTTTGATGGTACCTTACTTTCGGATAGCAGTAGTAATTCTAGAGCTATCACGTGCAACAAACCCCGACCTACGGAAGGGGCATTTATTAGATAAAGGTCGGCGGGCTGCGCGTTGCTCGATGATTCATGATAACTTCGGCGGATCGCCGCGGCCTTGATGCGGCGGCGCATCATTCAAATTTCGCCTATCAACTTTCGATGGTAGGATAGTGGCCTACTATGGTGGTGGCGGGTGTGCGGAGAATTAGGGTTGATTAGGAGAGGGCACGAGAAGCGGCTACCACATCCAAGGAAGGCGGCGGTAGCGCAAATTACCAATCGACGCGGGGAGGTAGTGACAATAAATAACAATCAGGGCTCTATGAGTGCAGTAATTGAAATAGTACAATCTAAATCCACTTGAGGATCCATTGGAGGGCAAGTGCGGTGCCGGCGGTAGCGGTAATTCGGCTCAATAGCGTATATTTAAGTTGTTGCGGTTAAAAGCTGCGTAGTTGGACCTTGGGATGGGGCAAGCTGGTCCTTGGGTGTGCACTGTTGTCCGCGTCCCTTCACGGCGATCGCTCGGCCTTAATTGGCCAAGTGCGTGCCTCCGGTTTGTTACTTTGAAGAAATTAGAGTGCTCAAGCAAGCCTACGCTCACGGATACATTAGCATGGGATAACATCATAGGATTTCGGTCCTAATACGGTTGGCCGCCGGGATCGGAGTAATGATTACAGGACGGTCGGGGGCATTAGTATTTCATAGTCGGAGGTGAAATTCTTGGATTTATGAAAGGCGAACAAGCTGAAAGCATTTGCCAAGGATGTTTTCATTAATCAAGAGCGAAAGTTGGGGGCTCGAAGGCGATCGGATACCGTCCTAGTCTCAACCATAAGCGATGCCGACCGGGGATGCGGATGTTACTTATAGGACTCCGCAGGCACCTTATGAAATCAAAGTCTTTGGGTTAGGGGGTATGGCATAAGGCTGAAACTTAAAGGAATTGGCGGAAGGGCACCACGGGGTGGAGCCTGCGGCTTGACTTCGACGGGGAAACTTACAGGTCAGGACATAGTAAGGATTGTGGTGAGGCTCTTTCTTGATTCTATGGGTGGTGGTGCATGGCGTTCTTAGTTGGTGGGCGATTTATGCAGTTAATTAGTTAGCGAGCGAGACCTCGGCCTGCTAACTAGCTATCGCGGAGGTGACCCTCATGCCAGGCTTCTTAGAGGGACTATGGCGGCAGGCCAAGGAAGTTTGAGGCAATAGCAGTGCATGATGCCCTTAGATGTTACGGGCGCCTGCATCTACAGCGATGTATTCAAGCGAGTCTATAGCCTTGGCGGCGGGCGGGTAATCTTTGAAATTTCATGCGTGATGGGGATAGATCATTGCAATTGTTGGTCTTCACAGGAATTCCTAAAGGCGAGTCATCATTTCAGCGTTGACTACGTCCACGCCGCTTGTACACCGCAGCGTGGCTCCTCACCGATTGAATGGTCGGTGAAGTGTTGGATTAGCGTCGGCGTGGGGGTTATTTGCCTGCGGCGTCACAAGAATCCAGAACCTTATCATTTAGAGGAAGGAGAAATTAAGTAACAAGGTTTCCGTAGGTGAACTGCGGAAGGATCATTGTTGAAACCACGGCCGAGCGACGTGAACCGTAAAATACAGCGAGGCGAGGGGCCAGCAGAAACCGGAGGGCATGCGACTTCGAGCCCGGCTGGCGATGCCGCTGCCGCCCGCCTTCCCGCCGCAAAGCGAAACCGGCGGCAGCCCAGGAACTCGAGCGAATCAAGCATTGCCGGCGGCCGAGAGAGTGCGGCGTCCGAGGCGGCTAGTAAACAATGCAATATGTCAAAAGCGACTCCGGCAGCGGATATCACCGCTCGCGCCGATGAAGAGCGTAGCGAAATGCGATACTTGGTGTGAATTGCGAATCCGTGAACCATCCGAGTCTTTGAGCAAGTTGCGCGAAGCCACTAGAGAGACGCGTCAGGCGTCACACAGCGTTGCCCCCACTCCAAACCTGCGTCCTCGGGGCTGAGAGGCGGATGCTGGCCTCTCCGTGCGCCCGGCTGCGGTTGAGCCCAAATCGAGCACCGGAGGCGGCGCGCGGCAAGCGGTGGTTGTCGAACCCTGGTGCCATGCAGCTGAGCGCCAATGCGTGCCGTAGACTAATCACGCCGCACCGCAGCGGCGTCCCAGAGCGACCAGGTCGGCGGGGTTACCGGCGAGTTTAAGCATATCAATAAGCGGAGGAAAAGAAACTTACAAGGATTCCCAATGCTTGGCGAGCGGAAGGGAGCGGCCAGGGTTGAGAATCGGCGCCTCGGCGTTGAATTGTAGTCTGAAGAAGCGTCCTGTGGGGACCGGGCCAAGTCCACAGGAGCGCGAGAGGAGTGAGCCCGTCGTGCGGGACCACAGTCGCTCCACGAGCGGCATGCGCGAGTCGGGTTGTTTGGGAATCACGACCCCGTCGGTAAATTCCGTCAAGGCTATCTGGCGAGGCCGATAGAAACAAGTACAGCGAGGAAGATGAAAAGGACTTTGAAAAGAGAGTCAAAGAGTGCTTGAAATTGTCGGGAGGAAGCGAATGGGGGCGGCGATGCGCCTGGTGGATGTGGAGCGGTGAGCGGTCCGCCGTCGACTTCGAGCCTGGACCGATCGCGGATGCGGTGGCGGCCCAAGCGGGCTGTAGTCATGCGTGGAGCGTCGTCGCGCGATGCGTGGTTGGCGTAGCGCTGTGGCGTGCCTGCGTGCACTGGCGCTCGGCGTCGGCCCGTGGGCTCCCCATTCGGCCCGTCTTGAAACAGGACCAAAGTCGACATGTGTGCGAGTCAGCGGGCTGTAAGTAAACGTAAAGGCGCAGGAAGCGGCTGGCGGGATCCCTCGCGGGTTGCACGCCGACCGACCTTGATCTTCGAGGGTTGAGTGAGAGCATGCACAGCGGGACGAAAGATGGTGAACTATGCTGGCGGGCGGCGAGGAGAAACTACGGGGGAGGCCGGCGATCTGGCGATGCAAATCGTTAAATGCGACTTGGGTATAGGCGAAAGACTAATCGAAGCGATCTAGTAGCTGGTTCCCTCGAAGTTTCCCCGGGATAGGCTGGAGCCATGAGCGAGTTCTATCGGGTAAAACCAATGATTAGAGGCATGGTATGAATGCCCTCGACCTATTCTCAAACTTTAAATAGGTAGGGCCAGCGGTACGCCCGTTGGCCGTGCCGCGGAATCGAGCTCAGTGGGCCATTTTGGTAGCGAGTAGCGTCGCGGGATGAGCCGGAGCGGGTTCACGGTGCCCAACTTCTGGCGCTAACCTAGAACCCACAAAGGGTGTTGGTGGATTAAGGCAGCGGGGCCGGTGGTCATGGAAGTGAAATCCGCTAAGGAGTGTGTAACAACTCACTGCCGAATCAACTAGCCGAAAATGGATGGCTGAGCGTGACCTATCCGGCCGTCGGGGCAAGAGCGAACCACGATGAGTAGGGAGGCTGGCGGTGTTTACCAAAACACGAGGCCTTGAGCGTGGGCTGGCCGTCGGTCTGAGATCTTGGTGGTAGTAGCAAATATTCAAATGAGAACTTTGAAGGCGAAGGGAAAGGTTCCATGTGAGCGGCACTTGCACATGGGTTGGTCGATCCTAAGAGGCGGGGAAACCCGTCGGCAGTAGCGATCGAGAGCTTGAAGAGGTCGGGTTAAAATTCACGAGCGGGGCGTGAAGGTGGCGGCAACGCGTTAGGGAGTGGAGGCGTCGGCGGGGGCCTCGGGAAGAGTTATCTTTTGTTTAACAGCACGCCCACCACAAGGCGGCTGGTGGGAGGTAGGGTCCAGCGGCTGGAAGAGCACCGCCGTCGCGTGGTGTCGGTCGCCCGTGACCTTATAGAAATCAGGACGGTGCACGCCGGTTGGTACTCATAACATCAGTCTCCAAGGTGAGCAGCCTCACGGTGCGATGGAACAATGTAGGCAGGGAAGTCGGCAAAATGGATCCGTAACCTCGGGAAAGGATTGGCTCGGTGGGCCGCGGGGTCGATCCCGGCCCGTCGGCTGTCGGTGGGCTGCTGCGCTCCAGCGGCGAGGCGAGATGCGCCAGCGTGCGGCCGAGGAGGCGGGCTGGGAGCGGGCCTAGGGGCCTTCCGGCGTCGAGCGATCGACTTCAGGCTGAGTACGGACAAGGGAATCGGTATTTAATAAAACAAAGCATTGCGATGGTCCTGCGGATGCTCCGCGCAATGTGATTTACGCCCGATGCTCGAATGTCAAAGTGAAGAAATTCAACCAGCGGAGTAAGCGGCGGGAGTAACTATGACTCTCTTAAGGTAGCCAAATGCCTGCGTCATCTAATTAGTAGCGCATGAATGGATTAACGAGATTCCCATCCCTGTCTACTATCCAGTGAAACCACGGACAAAGGGAGCGGGCTTGGCGAGAATCGTGAGGAAAGAAGACCTGTTGAGCTTGACTCTAGTCGGACTTTGTGAAATGACTTGAGAGGTGTAGTATAAGTGGGGCGGGAAGCGGTGAAAGTGAAATCTACTTACTTTTAGCGTTATTTTACTTATTAGTGAATGGGAGGAGGAGCCTTGCCCTCTTTTTGGAACAAAGGCAGCTTGGCGGGGCGATCCGGCGAGGAAAGACATTGTCGGTGGGGAGTTTGGCTGGGGCGGCACATCACATTAAAGATAGCTTGGGTGTCCTAAGATGAGCTCAGCGAGAGCAATCTCGTGTGGAACAAAGGGTAAAAGCTTCGTTTGATTACGATTTCGATCTGAATCTGAGCGTGAAAGCGTGGCCTATCGATCCTTTAGACCTTGAATTTGAAGCTAGAGGTGTCGGAGAAAAGTTACCACGGGGATAAGCGGCTTGTGGCGCCAAGCGTTCATAGCGGCGTTGCTTTTGATCCTTGATGTCGGCTCTTCCTATCATTGTGAAGCGAGAATTCACCAAGTGTTGGATTGTTCACCCACCAATAGGGAGCGTGGTGGGTTTAGGCCGTCGTGAGCAGGGTAGTTTTACCCTATTGGCGGTATAGTAATTCAGATGCAGAGAGGAACGTTGATTAGCACAATTGGTCATGGCGCTTGGTTGAAAAGCGATGGCTGCGAAGCTACCGTCATTTGGATTATGGTGAGCGCCTCTAAAGTCGGAATCCGGGCTAGCGGCATACTTAGCGCCCGCCCGTTCCGACCTGCGGTGGGGTCCTCGACCCCAGGCGCGATGTCGTTGGTCAAATCGCGCCGCGGGAGATGCCTTGAGCGCTGAAGTACAATTCCTACTGGCGGGGTAGAATCGCTGCGGGGCGACTTAAATCAGCGGCGGGGTATTGTAAGTGGCGAGTGGCCTTGCTGCCACGATCCGCGAGATTCAGCCTGCATTAAGCCGATTAGTCCCTCCCTCCCTCCCGTTTAATTTCCGAAGGCCCTCCGGTCCGCGAGGTCCTGCGAGGCAGGGCGGGGAGGGGCGCTACACAGCCAATTTTACCCGCGTCCCTCGGTTTTCATGCAAGCCGGGCATGACTCGGGGCCCGTGCCTATGTGCCTATGTGTGCAAACTCCGCCCGTGGTAACAAAGTCTACGGCGCGATGCGCGTGCCTTCATTGAGCGTATATGGGCATGGGGTGGCCAAGGAATGCAAGAGGACAAGCCCGCTGCCACATATTAGCATCACCGCGGCCCCAAGTGCACACCGCGAGCCGAGCAGAGCGGCCCGGCTTATGTGGCCCCAGGCGCCAATGGCAACAGCCTCATGTGGCTAGGCGCCAGGGGCATGCAGCCTTGGCAGTGACTTGTGAGGCATGCAGGGCCAGCAGCAGCTGAAACAGCCCATGCATGCTGGACAAGCAGCCATGCTTGAGCAGCGAGCGCCAGCACCATGTAGCATGCAGCCCCAGCAGCGCTTGCTTGCTTGAACACGCCCACGCCACTGGTGGTAGGTAGGCATACACGCGCCAGTGAAGCCCACGGTAGCTGTAGCTGCCACCCAGCACGCCACGGCGTGAGCCGTGGCTTGCTAGTGCTGTCATGAGCATTCCTCAAACACCAAATTTGCTAATGTGAGAGTTCCGCGGATGCATGCCACACTCATGCCCATGCACCACGGTGCCCATGCATGCCCCCACATGCCAGCAGCGTTCAAACTTGTCCGTGCCAAACACATTTTGCCCTTTACAATAAGGCTCCCAACTATCACTTTTGGCATATGAGCATTCCCAACAATCAAATTAACTTGGTTGAACATGTGCCACGGCCCCACGGTGCCCACGAGTGCCACCACATGCCCATGCGTTCCAACTTCCGTGCCAAACACATTTTACCCCACAATAAGGCTCCCAAATATCACTTTTGTATGAGAGCATTCCCAACAATCAAAACCAACTCCCCATGCACTTGGTTGAACATGTGCCACGGCCCCCGCGGTGCCCGAGGTGCCACGCATGCACATGCGTTCCAACTTGTCCGTGCCAAACACATTTTGCCCGCACAATAAGGCTCCCAAAATCAATTTTGGCATATGAGAGCATTCCCAACAATCAAAATCAACTTCCCATGCACTTGGTTGAACATGTGCCACGGCCCCAGGGTGCCAGGGTGCAACCCGCCCATGCGTTCCAACTTGTCGTGCCAAACACATTTTGCCGCACAATAAGGCTCCCAAATACCACTTTTGGCATATAAGAGCATTCCCAACAATCAAAACCAACTTCCCATGCACATGGTTGCACATGTGCCTTGGCACTAGCGATGCCACCGTGTGCCACACTGAAACACACATGTATCAACTTGACCGAGCCAAACATTTTACCCGCACAATAAGCTTTCTAAAAATCATGTTACACATGTAGAGCATTCCCAACAAGAAAAACCAACTTCCCATGCATTTTTAATTTTTTAAATTTTTATACATTTTGCAAATAAAAAATAAAAAAATATTTTCACATCTCAAAAATTATGAAATTTTTACACAACCTAGAATACATTATTCTAAGCATGCATGCAAAAAATTTCATCAAAATTCCATGTATTTCTTCAAAAAGGCCCTTATGTCTCCTCAGCGCAATGTGATGTTTTTACTGCATCAAGGCCAGCGGTTAATTAAGCTCTTTAAGGGGGTGAGTTGCACCACTAGGCACCCACCTTGGCCCCATGGCTGCCCACACACCCCCATGCGCCCGTGCCATGGCATGAGGGGTGAGGTGTAGGCATCCAGCAATGGGCAATGATGGCAGCCACTGGCCGTCGTGGCCGGAATCAATGGTGGCGCCCGGCGGTAAATTCCAAAATTCCGGCGGCGGTGGAGCCTCCCAAAGGGTGGCAGCGGTTTTGGGATCCTCATGCGATGATGGTTGGCAATGTTGGCCGGGCATAGCGCGGGGAAGCGACAGCGATATAGGGTGTGGGTTGGTCTTTGGGGTCTCGAATGTGCTTGGGGTAGCGAGGGATGCTAGTTCTTGGCGGTGGTGCTACGTTGCTTGTTGGTGTTGGGGATTATCCTGGGGAGCCCTTGGGAGAGCACCCTATGGTTGGTCTTTGGTGCTGGGCTGCTGACATGCATTGCTTTCAAGGCGTGCTTCCATCAAATCCCGAGATGCGGACGTGAGCAAACGTGAATTTGCATCCTAGCTAGCGATGGGTCTTGGGACATGGGGTGCTTGCGGGCTTGGCAAAACTCATCACGTGCTCTTGGGCAACCTAAGCATTGCGTGTTGTGGCATCAATGGTGGCCTCGGTTTAAAGTCCCGTTCTAATGCTCGGCAATGCGTGATCGCGGCGCTCGATTGAATGGATCGCGTCGGTTGGCTGCTAGGTGTTGCCGTTATTAGCGAGTGCGATTTTGTTGCCTAGACATAGCGGTGGTTGCCTTTGGGTTTGGGATTTCCGTTCAATTTTAAGCCCGTAGGCTATCCGTGGCGGGGGTGAACTTCGGGGGCTTTGCTTTGAAGCTTCGTCCATTTCTTGGGCAACCTAGGAATTGCGTGTTGTGGCATCTCGGTGGCCTCGATTTAATGTCTGTTCTAATGCTCGGCAATGCCCGTGATCACGGCCTCCGATTGAATGGAAGCGTCGGTTGGCTGCTAGGTTTTGCCCGTATTAGAGGCGAGGTCAGCATGATTGGCATTGGTGATAGTGAGCGTGAGAGCTCTTGGGAGAGCGAAGACACCCGTTAGCAATCTTGTGTGCTTGATTGTGTTTAGTTTCGCGCACCACTTCGGGGGTAATCTAGAGTCCGTTGCCAATGCCTTGTAGCGGTGTTTTTATTGCCTAGACAACAAAGCCGGTGGTTGCCTTTGGCGAGGGATCGTCTTCAATCTTTGGCCCTTGGGTTGTGGGGGTATCGTTGGCAGCGGTGGATTCGCGCGTGCGCGTCATGCCTAGCGGTTGCAGGCGGCTAATTGATTAGATTGCTTGGTGGCCTCGTTGTGGATTGGGTTGTGGAACTGTTATTTGGCGTTGGGTTTGGTGCATGCAGCGATGGTGTATGAGTTGTGTATGGTTGTGTGTGTTTTGAGGCTCGTCTTGGGCATTCAGCTGCTTGCGCTCAGCCTTTACTCGGAGGACCTTAGCCTTGTGTCTCTCGCGTCTTGGAGTTCTTGTCTTTGCATACCTAATGTGATGGAATTGATTTAACTTGGTGTCCCATCCTCTCCGTGCTCTGCAAGGAGCACGGGGAGAGCGTCAAAAAGTAACTGCAGCGTCCCGAGCGGCCATTGAAAATTATTTTGTAGCGCCCGCGGTCCTGCGTGTGCCTACTGCGTCCCCTCGGATCTGCGGAACGCGTTGGCGTGGGCTTTCATGGCCTTCGAGCGTCCGGCCTAGCTTTATCCGCTAGTTTTGCACGATTGCGTGCCCGTTGGCAGCCGACCCGGCGTTGGGCTCACCTTGGCATCGGCATGTGAAGAATGCTACAGTTGATCACGCGGTAGTCATATGCTTGTCTCAAAGATTAAGCCATGCATGTGTAAGTATGAACTAATTGAGCTGTGAAGCTGCGAATGGCTCATTAAATGATTATTAGTTTGTTTGATGGTACCTTCTACCGGATAACGTAGTAATTCTAAATTTATCGTCAACAAACCCGACCTTCTGGAAGGGGCGCATTTATTAGATAAAGGTTCGGCCAGCTCGCGCGTTGCTCGATGATTCATGATAACTTCGGCCGGATGCATACGGCCTTAGTGCGGCGGCGCATCATTCAAATTTCGCCCTATCAACTTTCGATGGTAGGATAGTGGCCTCTTATGGTGGTGGCGGGTGGCGGAGAATTAGGGTTGATTGGGAGAGGAGCACAGCGGCTACCACATCCAAGGAAGAAGCGGCGGCGCAAATTACCCAATCGACACGCGGGAGGTAGTGACAATAAATAACAATACCGGGCTCTATGAGTGCAGTAATGAATAATACAATCTAAATCCCTTAGCGAGGATCCATTGGAGGCAAGAAGTCTGGTGCCGGCCCGGTACGTGATAATTCGACTCAATAGCGTATATTTAAGTTGTTGCGGTTAAAAGCTGCGTAGTTGGACCTTGGGATGGGGCAAGCGGTCGCCTTTAGGTGTTACTTTTATTTGTCCGCGTCCCCTACACGGCGATCGCTCACGGCCTTAATTGGCGAATTCGTGCCTCGGAATGCTACTTGCTAGAAGAAATTAGAGTGCTCCGAAAAGCGGCTACGCTCTGATACATTAGCATGGGATAACATCATAGGATTTGGTCTATTATTACGGTGCCAGGGATCGGAGTAATGATGCGGGGGCGGTCGGGGGGCATTATTTCATAGTCGAGAGGTGAAATTCTTGGATTTATGAAAGGCGAACAAGCTACGAAAGCATTTGCCAAGGATGTTTTCATTAATCAGAGCGAAGTTGGGGGCTGAAGGCGATGGGATACCGTCCTATCTCGACCATAAGCGATGCCGACGGGGATGCGGATGTGCTTATAGGACTCCGCCCGGCCTCTATGAGAAATCAAAGTCTTTGGGTTCGGGGGAATTGTAGTGCATGAGGCTGAAACTTAAAGGAATTGGCGGAAGGGCACCAGGGGTGGAGCTGCGGCTGGTAATTTCGACAGGCTGCGGTCCGGACATGGTAGGATTGGCCGGTGAGACTCTTTCTTGATTCTATGGGTGGTGGTGCATGGCGTTCTTAGTTGGTGGGCGATTTATGCAGTTGGTGGTTAGCGAGCAGGACCTCGACTGCTAACTAGCTATGCGGAGGTGACCCTCGCGGCCCGGCTTCTTAGAGGGACTATGGCGGCTTAGGCCAAGGAGTTTGAGGCAATAGCAGTCACGTGATGCCCTTAGATGTTACAGGCGCCTGCATCTACGATAATTCAGCGAGTCTATAGCCTTGGCCAGGCGGGCGGGTAATCTTTGAAATTTCATGTGATGATGGGGATAGATCATTGCAATTGTTGGTCTTCAGCGGGAATTCCTAGTAAAAGCGCGAGTCATCATTTCGGCGTTGACTACGATCCACGCCCTTTGTACACACATACGTCGGCTCACGATTGAATGGTCGGTGAAGTGTTGGTTGCGTCGGCGTGGGTTACATTTTCGCGTACGTCCAAGAAAGTCCAGCTGAACCTTATCATTAGAGGAAGGAGAAATCGTAACAAAGGTTTCAAGTAGGTGAACTGCGGAAGGATCATTATTGAAAA